>JAIKVB010001036.1:0-16165 GCA_024679045.1 Phytophthora brassicae
AATATCCACCAGCGTTATTCATACGAGTACCGATCGCTCAGTATTGTCATCCAGACTTGTCAACAAACATTCGAAAATTTTCATGACAATGCTCGCTACTTTACACATACGCTTCGTTTACTCAGCTCGTAAACACCTAAGATATGCTCGTGGTGTTGGCTTCCTTGTTGATATGGGGGATTTTGTTCAGTTTTATCATTGTTTGTAAGCAGATGTGGTACCGCTTTAGGACCCCGTGTTGGAACCACTACATGTAGCTCGCGATTATCATGCCGCGCCTGATGGTGGCGGGTAAGGAGTTTAAAACGTCACGTTTGCCAGCGACAAAGGACTTAAGTACGCATAACGAAAGTATAAGTTTGCGTACCTATGGTGGCACTTTAAAAGCTTATACTTCATTAATAAACGTGCATCGAGTGTTTTGAATATACGATACGATGGCCGAGCGGTCTAAGGCGCTGGTTTTAGGCACCAGTCTTCGGGCGTGGGTTCGAATCCCACTCGTGTCAAAATTTTACGTCTGTGGAGGACGGGCCAGCTTGCTGTGGTTCTGCACCAGATTTGGATAGAACACTTTGATGCGCTGGGCCTGGAACTTGTCGGTTTCTCTTATAAGTTGGCTGGCCGTTTGAGGATGGCAGCAACTGCTTGTAGTCGAAGCGACGCTACGGATTTGTACCAAAAACACTCTCAAGGTGATACAATGGACGAGCTTTCAAGTGTTGGCATTGGGCTCGCTTTGGGACTGATCGTGATCTCGCTGTTGACGCTTTTCCCCGGTGAACCTTTCGACTACACCACCGACTACAATAATGAGTACATTTCATCTACAAGAGCAGCTACTTTCTCCAAGAACGATCAACTGATCTCGTCAGCAACACGTTTGGCTGACCCAATCGGTGAGAAACAAGAGCAGATCGCGGCTATTGAGCAGACAGCCCAACGTGTGAAGATCCAAAAGCTCCAGGAGCTGTTGGGTATGGAGAAAGAAAAGGCTCTGCAGCTTGTCCAACGCGCTAAAGACGAAGCTGTGAAAGCCGTCGCCATGGACGGCCAGTCTTCTACCAATTACAACAGCAGCAAGAGTGTGTGGCTAGATCGTGGGTTCTTTATCATCATGTTTGGACTTCTGGCCTGGGTCTTATGGCAAGACTATAGTATCAATCTACTGTCTGTAGCAGCTCACATGTTCCCACGAGAAGCTGAGGTCGTTCAGCAGGTGATGGCAGCGCCTCAAAGTCTCCTTGCTCGTGTTGTCGCCATGGTAGGATGACTTAAAAAACAACTAGGACACATAAGCACAAATAAACACGCTTTGTCTGGATTTGTTCATGGCGAATTGACTTGTCGGCATGCAGCTTTGTTCTTCCTTCTCCTGTCTATAGCAGTCGCTTCTCGGCAGCGCGTGCGTGGCCTTCCAGGCCTTCCATACGTGCCAGCCGAGCCGAGTCCTGTACCAGAGCCTGGGATGCTTGGGCATCGTCAATGCGCATCCACGTACGGATGCGGAGGAACGTGTGCACTGAGAGGCCTCCCGTGTACTTAGCAGTGCCACCTGTTGGCAGTACGTGGTTCGGTCCAGCGCCGTAGTCGCCAAAGACTTCAGCCGCGCGGCCGCCAATGAAAAGTCCGCCGTAGTTCGTCACCTGCTCGGCCACCTCGCGCTCGTTGCTGGTAATAATCTCCAGGTGTTCGGGGGCCAGCAGATCCGACACATTCACACACGATGCCATGTCCGGACACAACACTGCAAACCCATTCTTAACACTGATGCTGGCGGTCGGGGCGGACGGCAGCGTCTCTAACTGTTTGGTCAGCTGCTCGTTTACTTCATCAATGATCTTCTGGCTCGTCGTCACCAGAATCGGTACTGCTGCTGTGTCGTGCTCCGCTTGAGCCAGTAAATCCGCGGCGATGGTGGCAGCGTCCGCGCTCTCATCGGCAATGACGAGGCACTCGGACGGTCCTGCCAACATGTCGATGGCACATTTGCCGAACACGAGCGACTTGGCCGCTGTCACCCACTTGTTACCAGGTCCTACGATGATGTCACAGGGCGGCACGCCGGCCACACCGTAAGCCATAGCAGCAATGGATTGGGCTCCTCCTGCAGCTAAAAAATAGTCCGCGCCAGCCAAATAGGCAGCGGCCAATGTAGCCGGCGCCGGTCTGGGCGATGAGACCACCACTGTCTTCACACCAGCCACTCGCGCCGTCACTGCAGTCATTAAGACAGAGGACGGTAGCGGGTAGCGTCCACCTGGGGCGTAACACCCAGCCGCATTCATAGGTGACACCTATAAAACCCAATTTAAAGCAATAAAACCCACGTATTAGTCAATTTGTCCCAAATGCTCGTCAACTGTAAGTGTATAAAACCCACATCTTGGCCGGCGACGCCACCATCGATTTTCTGCTCGAAGTTGCCAATCGATGCGCGCTGGGCTTGCGCGAAGATGCGAATACGCTGCGTCGTCCGCTGGAGCACCTGCTGCTGGTCCTCCGGAAGCGCATCGAAGGCTTTTTTTAGCTCGGATTGGTTAATAAGCAGTGGTGCGTGCTCGTCCGGCAAGTCGCCTAGCCGCACAGCGTGACGTTTGAGCGCCTGCTCGCCGTTCTCGCGCACATCGTTTACAATGGCAGTGGCGTCTTTCAATGCAGCGGCATCCACGGGGTCGTACGCGAAACTTGCCACGTCGGCTGGTGTAATCTGCTTGAGAGGAGCCGCCATTATGAAAAATGCTCTTAAACCCGCTTGTGCTGGTGGTGGCGAGTTGTCGAATGAAATTGTTTGTGCAAATGTTAAGTTAATGCATGGGAACATTGAGAAAAATCGTATGGCTTCCAAGCCTTTTTTTTGCTTTAACCTCTTCTAAAATACGAAGCTGAGCGTTTACTGTTACCTTCCGTTTTTTTACCGTATTCTGGCATTTTAAAATCTGTGAACGGACGACGAATGAGTTGTCGAGTTTGTTTATATTCTGTTTAACGGGTTGAATCCATTTCTACAAGCTTCAGCAAGAATTCCTAGTCTATTTTAAATCCTGGCAACTAGAGGCTGGAAAACTTGTGCCACAAACAAACTCTGCACCACCAGGCTGGAACCTCAACACATCAAAGTGTTCTATCCGATGGTGCAGGACCAGTGCAGACGAAAACTTTGACACGAGTGGGATTCGAACCCACGCCCGAAGACTGGTGCCTAAAACCAGCGCCTTAGACCACTCGGCCATCGTGTCGTATATTTGTGCTCTACGCGGCAACTAAATATTATGTGCGCTACAACCAACCCGGTTAAGTTACATATTATATGCATTGCTAAAGTTGGGCTTTTGGTCTATCATCGATTGCTTCCATGCATTCCGCGACAAGCAAAAGAGAATCGAGTGGCCAACGTTGCACCACACCGTGCCGAACCGGTCATGGAATCACAGAGATGTGAACAATCACAGCTTCAAACTGAATCAAACATTTCCTTCAACTGTCTTCGAAACTGGTGTAGCAGACTTGCTAGTACTTGGTCCTCCATGCAGGTGAGCCATCGAGGCCGATACTCTATCGAGCGACTTCACGCACTTGAAGAGTACCATCAAAACACTTCCTGGCTTCGAGTAACATTCATTTGTCTTGGAACACCACTACTCATGATCAAATTCGTGTTGATACTAGAGTGCGTACCACTTCAACCGCCCAGTGAGGACACTACTCATGATCAAATTCGTGTTGATACTAGAGTGCGTACCACTTCAACCGCCCAGTGAGGGTTGGCAAACAAACTACGGCTTCTGGATTCGAGCTGTAGTTACCAGTGGTATAGTCGCCTTCACCATTCTCATTCAGATATTGTATATGGATTCGAGCTGTAGTTACCAGTGGTATAGTCGCCTTCACCATTCTCATTCAGATATTGTATCTGATTGACGGTGTTTTGCTCTCAATAACTCAACTGGGTATGATCATAATTTGTGTCATGGCAGGATACACTACATTATGTATCGTTGTGGCCGCCAATGTCGTTTTCCCCATACCAGTTCTGAGTATTTCGGTGACATTGCCATTTTTTATTCTTATTGTCGGATCTCTTTGGACAGTTGTTGGTAAAGGATTTTGTTCTCGGTTACTCGGATTTCTTCTTCAATACTGCTTTAACCCTACTTTGAACTTCCTGTGATTATTCTGCTACATGTACTCCATGGGTATCTTTGATGAAATTTTCATGAGAAATTTAGTTTCAGTGACCGCAGTATACACTGTGACGTGTATGCAGAAAGCGGCATCTCTTCTCAATAATAGTCACAGTGATGACTATTATAGGTATTGACTTACTTCACATTGTGCTAGCACTTTCGAAAATGCACCGAAAAGCGTCAGAACTCCTTCATCAAGTACATGATAATAATTCTGATGAACAACATAGCAACCGCCTTCATCTACTCTCGGAAGCTCATTCTGTCAGGATCCCGAGAAATTTGAGAAGCAGAGCCGCTTAAACATTCAACTGCCTTCATGTTTACCTCACAATTTCACTTCAACAAGGGAAAATTCACTTAAATCTCTCTCGAATAGTACCCAATTACGCTTCCTAGTTTACCAATTTTCACCACTTTGGTACAAAATGTTGTGAATATTTGTGACCGTCTTAAATCTACTCGAGTTGGAGCGTGTTTCTGGGGTCGAAATAGCCCCACTGATCATGTTCCAGCGTCCATGGGTATGATACTGTAAAGCCAAGTCATGACAATCCTTCTTCTATTGAAGAGATAACTCAATCATCACTTGTTCTCCAAAAAACACTCGAGATGTTATTTAAGGCAGGGTGTCTTGTACTTGAAATCTGTCATTCCTATATTTTACGCAGCTACATTTGCGCCATGGTTCAGCTCCCGAGTGCAGTCTAGTAGAGCGTAGAGTATGACAGTTTGTTTGATATACAAACTGTCATACTCTACGCTCTACTCGAATGTATATCTTTTCTCGGGTTCCTTGTTTTCATTCACCAAAAGTACAGCATGAGGACGCTTTACCACCTCGCGTTCGTACTGGAGACTCAAATGCTACTCATTCAAAGCAAATTAATGACGTGGATGCTGATCACAATTGCCTGTCGAGTACTTCACTTTGGTACGAGTAAAAGAGTCAAAAGAATCTCGCTTACAGTGGTTTTTGTCCAGTTCTTCACTAAATTACACATTTATTTCCTTGTCGGTGTAGATTTTTCATTCCAGTTGGCGAGGCTTCATGAGAGGAGCTTATAACACCGCAAATAACGTAGATTTTACCTATTACACGTGAACGATGAGGTTTTTTGTCCAGTTCTTTATATATTTTCCTTGTAGGTGTAGATTTATCCTTCCAGTTCGCGTGGCTTCACGATCGGAGCTCATAACACCGCAAATAACGTAGATTTTATCTATTACACGTACAATAAACGAACGATAAGATTTTTATTCTTTTTTTGGTCGACCTCATAGTCTGGTTTAATTTAGCCTCATTGGAGATGACAGCTAGTTTAGTTTTTGCTCAGCAGTGAACTCAGTCATGCGTACCAGTATTGTGCCGTTTGCAACAAGCTCAAACGATGCCAGAACTTCATCATGGATACAAACCTTAGTGAGGTATCTAGATCACGGGGCTTCCGGGTTCAAACGCGCTTGGATTGACATGCAAGTGAGTCACCGTGGGAAATACTCTATTGAACGTCTCTTAGCGCTTGAAGAATACACAAGAACGACATCTTTGACCCGAGTTTTGCTCGTATGTGTAGGGACTCCATTACCTATTATCATTGTGGTGATTTCTCAAGAAGCTTTACCATTAGCAAATCCTGCTGCTGGATGGAGAGTCAACTGGGGATTTTGGGTCCGAGTTTGTGTCTTAGGTGGAATGACTTCTCTTGGTATTTTCACTCATTTGAAAACTGTGATTGGAGGCGTCAAAGTATCGACGAACCAGATCATAATCCAGTTTATCTTGATGGCAATCAGCTACGGCGCCGTGTCGATCCTAATTGCTGCATTGGTGCTATTTCCAATCCCTTATATGGTGATCTTGATGGCTACACCTTTGATGTTACTTTTCACGGGATCAGTGCGTGTTGTACTGGGTAAACGTCAGTTTTACAGTATTTTAGAGAAAAAATACGAGTTAAAGCGGTTTGCCAGCACCATTTCCGTTCCACTGCTAATGACAGTGATCTACCCAGCATATCAGGTTCTTTTCAACTCCGTGGAAGGTTCTCTGTACGAATTACCAGTGTTCTTGCTGCTACCTTTGATCAAATTTGTGCTGAAACACCTCGTAGCCTTAAGTCTGGTTGATCTACCGGAATTGATCCCTCAAAACATCATTTTTACAGTCAATTTCTTCAATGCTCTGTACTTGGTGACGTGTATGCAATCTTCGAGCTCCATTTTCGCTGTTGCAATCGTCATGGCCATTGATTTGGTGGAGACAGGTTTAGCGCTCATGGATATTTATCACTCCACTACTCGAATTATGCTACAGCTTCATCAAACTATTGGTCCCAGTAGTAAAACCTCCACACTACTAGACGCTGCGTTTTCACTCTGTCATTGTCATGATAAATTCACAGAAGAAGAGCGTAAACAGATTCGAGTGCGCTCCATTCTGCAGCACTCACTATCAACAAGAGCAAACGAAATTCTGGCTAGAATTGATAACAATACTGTCAGTCTTGGACCAACTCTCCACCGTTCTCCTAACACTCAATCAATGCCGACGATGGCGAATGTGGCTGATGCGATGAGACCTTCTCGTTTAAATTTGCTCTTCAGCTACCAGTTACGTCCCAAGATCAAACCTATACCAATAGATGGAATTCAGGTGAACAAGCTGAACTGTACACACAACATCCAGGCCGTTGCAGCTGTGCCTTCTGTACTGCACTTAGCTACTCTGCGCAAATCTCTTGCAGCTTTGTTCACGATGGAGTGTATGGTGTTAGCAGAGTACGTGGAATTTGTGATTCCTTTGCTGTATGGAAGTTACGTTCTCATTATGGTTCACCTTCCAAGTGCGCAATACCACACAGAATTGACGGGGGTGACGCGAGAAAATGTCCACTCAATGGTGCAAAATATTTTTATTTACGGGACATTGGAACTGGGATCGTTTCTCCTGTTCATTCTTATTATGAAGCGCAGTTGCGGCATGGAAGCGCTTTATCATCTCGCTTTTGTGCTGGAAAATGAGGTTATGTCCATTCAAAGTAAAATGATGGGCTGGATGCTCATGACGCTGGGTTTTCGAATTGTGCATTTTGGTAAGTTTGCAGTTGTTTTAAACATTTTTTAGCTTTTTGGGATCAGATTCACCTTTTTTGTATCTATAGGAGTTGACTTGACCTTCCAATTTGCGTGGATTCGTGACCAGTGGTAGGTAATAACACAAATTTGCTTTACAGCTTACACCAGGACTCAGTCAGGTGTTGTACAACTGTACACGTAAATTTGGCTGTTCTTGCGACCCGTCGAAGGCTAGAATTGACAAATGATGCTTTTAACTAAAGGTATACGTAAGTACTCCGAAATACTTAAGTATCTAGCTTCACTACATCGGACGAGTTGTCAGCACGTCCCGCTTTATTCCATATTTACTGCGTCCAAGCTTAAAAGCTTCGGTGGCACGCAAATCAGCTATCGAGGATAACACTCGATAGTGAATGGTAGCGCTTGACAAGTATTCGGGAACAAAATCGCTATCCAGAGTACTACTGGCACTCCACCACTGAGGACCACGTTTGTCCTCTTAGACCTAAGCGATGGTTGGCGTACTAATGATGGGATCTGGATTTGTTGCCATTTGTTGTTATTGGAAAGGTGATGTTGTTGTTGCAGGCTGGCCAAGCAAAGCACATACTGGACAATGTCCACGTTTCAATCCACCAAGGCATCGTTTCTCAGTGTTGCTGTACCTGCGGGTATCGGCTTCCTAATCCTTTTATGGCATTCATACATGTATGAAGTGCTGCCTCCTTCAGGCTACTTGGCTTCTACTTCGTCGTGGGGCGAATCCTAACTTAAAGTATCCGTTTTACTAAGTGTTGCCCACGCGGCTTCTGTCTGGCATTACGAGCTTGCTGCGTTACTTCTGCTTTCCTATCATCCAAAAGTGCTATGAAAAAAACGTACTCTCCGTCACTACTTCCCGCATGAAAGACTTGGTACCCGGTGCACCTCCGAAAAATGCACCACCGTGCTGGAAAGAGTGTATGTACATGTATACAACGTGAATACACGTACAGTACACACTTCATCCTTGTATACAACTGGTTGTAGCGCACTAGTAAAAAATTAAGTTGCTGCCTAATAAAATTATACGATACGATGGCCGAGTGGTCTAAGGCGCTGGTTTTAGGCACCAGTCTTCGGGCGTGGGTTCGAATCCCACTCGTGTCAAACATTTTCGTCTGCACTGATCCTGCACCATCGGATAGAACACTTTGATGTGCTAGAGGTTCCAGCCAGGTTTGTTTGTGGCTGTTCTGCTTTTATTATCACGAGCCCCCAATTGCCAGCATTTAGAATAGCAACACTTATTATTATTAGGCCATATTTGTCTAGGAACCCTTACTGAAGCTATTCGACCCGTTAAACAGTATGAGCACTACCAGTAGCTGTACGAATAACCCGACAACTCCTTCATCTTGAGTTCACACACGCGACGGCCTCCAAATGTCGTGGTATACCGGTATTCTATTGATTTTGCTCCTGCAAAAATCACCAACGTCACGTTGGGGTAACAATAGCACCAAACACTGAAGTCTATTTACATCGCGTATGAGCTTGCAGCTTGAGCATCATCTATTTTACTAAGCTCCTGCAGTCTTCCTGGCCCCGTAATTTCGTAAACGAACTGTTGCAAAATCCTCCATCGATCAGCGTACAATGGCACATTCAGCGTCGTCAAATAGTTCACAAAGAAGCTCTTCAAGTGCAGCAACCTTCAAAGTCTATGGCAGCGTGTTTAAAGTGGGTTCTCGGTACCAATTTCTGAATCCCCTGGGCAAAGGCTCGTACGGTATCGTTTGGTAAGTACTTCTCTTACTTTAACTTACGTTTTCATCTCTTCAGTGCCATTAATTCTTTGGTACTTTTACAGTGCAGCAAAAGACCGTGAAACTGGACAATGTGTCGCTATCAAGAAGGTGACACCAATGGCTAAGCGAACAGTAGACGCGAAACATACCCTTCGTGAGGTTTTACTACTGCAACATCTCGGCAAACACCCAAATGTACGACCTTTTATTAAGTGATTTTCCTCTTAAACTTAATTCAAATCTAACCGATCATTTTTCAGGTTATCTCCATTCACAACCTTTCTGCAAACGTAAAAGATGATGAATTGTATATCGTAATGGATCTGATGGATACCGATATGCATCGTGTGATCCAGAGCTCACAACCTCTTTCTGATGCTCATGCCAAGTATTTTTTGCACCAACTTTTACGAGGAGTCAAGTATTTACATGACAATGGAGTGTTACATCGAGATTTAAAACCCGGGAACTTGTTACTAAGCAAAACTTGTCAGCTGAAAATCGCCGATTTCGGCCTAGCACGCAAAATTCCTCGTGGTTTTGCAGCTTCCAATGGCGTTTTAGAGCGTCCACGATCTGCACCAGCTAGCTCCAAGTCAGTCTCTACCAGAGTTCCTGATCGTGCACCGATGACAGAGCATGTCGTAACTCGCTGGTATCGAGCACCAGAACTCATGCTCCAGCCTGACGGAATGTATGACGAGAGCGTCGATATGTGGTCTGTCGGGTGCATTTTTGCCGAGATTCTCGGCCGCAAAGCGCTCTTTCCCGGGAAAAATTTCCTGCACCAACTTACTCTCATTTTTGACGTCATTGGAGCTCCTTCTTCGGATGCTACAGCGAAGATTCAAAGCTCTCAAGCTCAGCGATTCCTGCAATCTCTAGGAAAGAAACCCAAAGTCCCGTTCCGTTCACTTTTGCCAAATGTTAGTGACTCGGCAGTGGATTTACTGGACAAAATGCTGGAATTTGACCCAACGAAACGTATTTCGGCACAAGAAGCACTCGCTCATCCGTATTTGCACGAAATGGAGCGTAAACATCGACATCGCAATGGATCAGCAGAGCCTCCCACACCTGTGAGAGCTGATTTCTCCTTTGACTTGAAAAACTTGACGAAAATCGATCTTCGGGCGCTCATTGTGAAGGAAGTAGACAACCATCGGAAGTCGATCCTTGCACGAACAAACTCCGCAACTTCTTTGTCTACAGAGAGCAATAGTTTACGTGAAAAGGCTTTTGCAGTGGAGAAACCGCGTTCTTTGCCTACTCCCACCAGTTCAGCGAGTTCAACCCCGTTGGCGGTTCCTTTGGGTGCTCATACTAGTAAACTTTATACTACTATCCAGGAAAGCCAAGAAATTGAGAAGCGGCAGTCACGCGCAGTCACGCTCGGGTCCAGCCGCCAGCGCATTCGACCGGTAAGTAAACCTCCCATTCCGAAACAACAGGAAAACACTGTTTGGGTCTCAAATCAGCACGAACATGTACGAGTAGTAGCTGAACAGACGGCACTCTTGTCTGACAGTATAACGTCACATATAGCTACACCACCAGAGGAATCTAAGCAGACTACAAAGACTGTAGATTCCAGTCCATTGCAACACGAACCTACTGCACAAGACCAGTCTTCTACAGTAAAAGAAGGTTTAAAATCCTATGCTCGAACCAGTTTATCAGCTCGTGCAGCTTCTTCCCGACCAATTTCGGTACTAAAAGCACCACGCGATGTTGCAAGTTCTTCGGCGTCTGATGCGATGGCCGCTGCGATCGCTTTAACGAAGAGATCGAAAGCTTTAATCGCTTCTCTTGCAGTGTCAACTACAGCTCCAAATGCTGCAATTTCGCAAGCGTGGAAAGCCAGAAACCCAGAGTCTTGTCATTCCTCGTCTTCGTCTTCATCGGGTTCGCCCTATTATCCACCTAGACATGATCAAGATGTCTGTACTGGGATATCACGTTCAAATCGCCCGGGATCGGCGATGCTCCTTACAAAAAGCAAGAAAACGACGATAAATACTGCGACTGCAGTGGCTAAACCCCGACGAATATCATCTGCAGGTCCCACTAGATCCAAGTTACGACCTGTAGCTACTTCCGGATCGTTTACAGCTCGCAATGCAAGTTCTACCAACACGTACGTGGGTTCAATTACCTCACTAATTCAACTTCCGGATCGTTTACAGCTCGCAATGCAAGTTCTACCAACACGTACGTGGGGTCAATTACCTCACTAATTCAAGCCCAACGGTCGAATACGGGCCAATCACTAGCGGAGTCTGCGAACAACATGTTGGCGACCATAAGTCGAAACGAACAGCAAAAGCTTACGGACTCGAGAGAGATTTCAGGGTCTCATTTACAGCATCAACGCTCAACGTCGCAACTTACTGGAAGTGACATAAGTAAACGACAACCGACCAAGAAGCTTACGGTGCCCAAAAGCCCCAAGTTTTCAGTTATGTCGTGGCAAAAGAGGCGAGAGAATCGTCGAAGGTAATTTTCGTCGAATGGCTTGTATTTTAATAAAAAAATTGCCTGTATTTTTCCTTACGGCGCGGATCTTAAGTACGAATCGACGCCTGCCTTAGGTCTTCAATTGTTAGACTCGACTTGACGAAGCAATGTCAAAAGATCAATACCGGTAATCAATTATTGACAGTTGAAACCTCTGTAAAAAATAAAACTGGTGTACAATAATATTATGGCTGGACTATAAATCCAACAATTATTAATATGGTCTCACTGTAAATCATCATGTGGCGCGCTGTGCTTTGGCCTAAAGCCAAAGCCCTTGGATTGTCTGCAGTGTGTCTTACAGTATAAAAATGGTTGGTTGGAATACAACAGCCATATTTCTAACCCCACGGGCTACAAACTTACAGTATAAAAATGGTTGGTTGGAATACAACAGCCATATTTCTAACCCCACGGGCTACAACAGGCAATTTAAGTTTAAGTTTCCGAAGAATAACTACATATACCAGCTGCCAGCGGGTCGACTACTCGTTCGCTTAACCCGTCTGCTTGCGTCGTCTTGTCGATGAGAAACTTAGAACACTATAATAGTGTCACTCAAGAAATCATATTCGTTAGTGGTTGCCTTCCGTCGCTTTCTGCTGCCAATGTGGCGCTTTTTGCACCAGTACATGTGTCCCTCCCCCGCTTCCTTTAGTTGTATGCCATAGTAGTGCCTCTATCTATTTCTGCAGTACATGTATGAAGCACTCTAACTTCCACTCCCAAGTAATGCGAAAGACCCTCGGATCAGCAACTGAACTTGCACATTTAGCTTATACTATTACGTTGCATCGCGTCCATGGACACCAGCGCATAAAAAATTACCATCCGTGGTTCTTCATGTACCGCACCAGTACCGTTTAACTTTTAGATACATGTACTAGAAGCCATGGACTGTTCTTCGGATCAATCGCCCCAAGCACAGTACAACCTGTACAATTGTACGACTAACAGAGTGGTGCCACGATAATATTGTCGGGTTTATAAGAGCGATTCGCAAATTTGGACAGAATTCAAATAAATGAGTGATTTAAGAGGTAAATAGACTCTACCATCTACTTTGTTTACAACTTCTAAATAGAGTATTGCGGTACACTCATCCGATATCACAGGTATATAAAATACTGTAGTATTTGTTTTTAGAGCACAACTTTTTACGTCCTGACTTTGTGCTTTTAGTCATCCAGCGGTTCAGCTCTGATTCGTCGAGGTCCCACTACCATAAATCTTTCTCTACCGGTACTCATTATACGCAGCTCAACTCATCTGCCCCAGTCTGAAATTCACCTCAACCTAGACATCTACCTGTCAAGCACCAATGACGCTCATCCGCAACCGCTACCGCGTGATGCGACAACTAGCGCTGACCACGTATGGCGGCGTCTTCTTGTGCACTGATGAGCTCCTCCACTCACGTCGAGTCGTACTTAAAAGCATCTCTCTCCTTCACGCCATGGACCTGCTGGACTCGAACAAAACGCAAATGCAGGCAGCCGACGACCCGCGACAGGAAAAAGCTTTTGCTACACTCCAACGCTCCGAGTCTTCGCCCCACCCACACATCGTACAGTATCTAGACGACTTTATTGAAGGCCACACGCTCTTCTTCGTGCTCGAGTTTTGCGCCGGCAACGATCTGCACAGCCGCGTGAGTCGCACTGAGACGCGTCGACTTGACTGCAATGACGCGCTGGACGTCGTTAAACAGGTGGCTACAGCGTTAAGCCACTTGCATCACAACGGAATCGCCCACCGAGATGTGAGTCTTGAGAACATTCTATTGAGTCGGGGTGCGTACAAACTGGCCGACTTTGGGCTGGCCACGAGTGTGGACCGATTGTACGTGCAGCGCGTGGGCAAGGCGTATTACATGGCACCAGAGGTGGTAGCACCTGATGTAGCGTACGAACCTAAAGCGGCCGACGTCTGGTCACTGGGTATCGTCCTGTTCGTACTCGTCACGGGTTCTCCACTTGTGCAACTAGCGACGAAAGAGGACGCGCGTTTCCTCGCCTTTCAGAAGGTGGGAGT
Organism: Phytophthora brassicae; assembly: GCA_024679045.1. NCBI lineage: Eukaryota > Oomycota > Peronosporomycetes > Peronosporales > Peronosporaceae > Phytophthora > Phytophthora brassicae. The sequence goes on from JAIKVB010001036.1 coordinate 13,610, forward strand.
GCGTGAGCTGCTAGCTGCATGGCACATGACGCACGTGGTAGACGAGAACGCTATGAATCTGCTGGAAGGAATGCTGCAGTGTGACCCGAACCAACGACTAACGATCGATAAGGTGTTACATCACGAAGCCTTCGCACCCAGAGCCGCTGCCGCCTGATGCTAAGGAGACAGAACCAGTTTGTACGAGTATAATGTAGAGTGGTTCTCGATTTCTGCCACAACGTATGAATATATATGCCGAATTGAAGTAACATGAACTGCTATTTTAGGATTCGCAGTATGAAATTAGGGAATCCAAACATTGTTTTGGTATGAAGACTACCGGTAGGAGTTTGACGGCGAGCCCCACAGCAGTTTCCGATCTACGGACACTTTTTGTGAATGAGCGCGGCCCCATGTTCTGCATACTCAGCCTTCGACATCCACATTTCGTGAAAAGACCCTAAAGATGCCAAAATGGATCCACCCAAGAAAGAACCAACGCGACGCTCCTGCGCGTGAGCTGCAACCACTTTGACCCGCAAACTGCTGGAAAATCCGCCTGCCGCGCCGGAGTTACCTGATGCCGTCAAAGGCAGTGGCGTTCCACTCAAAGTGGTCACCACTTCGCGCTCAATTCGTGTCGGCATATTCTCGAAGCAGGAACTACCTCCTGTAAGCACAATATTCTGAAACAACTCTTTGCGCAGTTCGGTCTCTGTCGTGAGCCCTCCAGTCTCACAAATCAACTCCGGAAGACGCATACCCAGTCCATCAATTGCAGTACTACCATCTTGTACAGCATTATTCGGTACTGATGCACGCAAGAAATAGTGTTCTGCCACACTAAAACGTTCCGTGCCCAACGAGACGATCGTCTTGTCTGGCAACTCGTAGTTAATAAGCGGCAGTTGAGCGTTTTGCACTTCGTCAAAAGGTCCGTCGGCCACGCGACACAGTCCGCTCTCCTTGGCCTCCACCACATAAGACCACGTTTGTCTCTTCCTCCTGGCGATTTCCGTCTCTACTGACGTAGCTGCTACCCTCTGCTCGCGAATACTCGTGACTTGGGGCTCTAGCTTGTGTCGTAAAAAATTGTCCAGATCGTGGCCACCGAATAACGCCACTTGGCTTTTAGGGTACGCAAAAGCGTAACCCTCGTGAACAGAGGTTACGCTTGTATAGGTGGCGCCCATTTCCACCACCAGGCCGCTCGTCCTGGCGTTGGCGTAGCAGGCCAAGACGGCGCTTTTGGCACAGAAGAGGGCTGGTACACCTAGTTCCTCCATGACTACTTCCACCATCTGCTCTCTAGCTCGCAAGTCTCTCTTCTTGCCACTGCTGCTGGCTTGGACAGTCTTATTTGAAATTTCAAGTTGGGATCCTGTGACGTCCTGCTCGTCCTGCGTCTGTCCTGCATCCCCTGTGACCTCCTCAGGCAGCGTGAAAGGCCGCTCCACCAGCAATAGCGGGTGCTCGGTGAGTCTTGTCTGTAGTCTGGAGCTGCTGGCATCGAACAGCCATTGGGCTAGTTTCTCCGGGTCCCTCTCGACCTGCGCCGCAGTCCGATTCTGCCTGCGTCCGGCAGCCTCGTCCTGCACTTTTGTGTGCGCTACAGGACGCTCGAAGACGCGCGGAAAGTCCTCGCCTGCATAGCCGAACTTGCATCGAGACGTACCGAACTCGAACACAAGCGCATCCAGATCGTTGGCCTCTGCAGCTGCGCTCGAGAAGGCCGCTTGGCCCCCGTGATGGTCCCCTTCGTTTGCTCCGCCACCGGCGTACATTATTGTAAATTTGATTTTTTGGTTTATTGTTTTTCTGCTCAGACAAGAGAGATACCGTATGTGACAGAAAAACTCACCGGCCAAAACTGATCCGTTTTATCGTTTATTCGCCAAAATAACATAAAGAATCATTTTCATGATTTGTCATGACTGTTTGAAGCATTTTGGCTCAATTGAAATGACAAAACAATAAGACACTTTTGGAAAACGCGGCGGTTACAGAAACTTTATAGCTTGTATTAATACTAAAACAGAATAGCTGTGGCGAGAATTCTGTAGGATACTTCGAAGTACTTTTTATCGAGTCAAGCAACTGATAGATACTCGAGATGCTTCGAGGGTATCATTTTTTTTGCTTGTAAATGACAAATGTCTGCAAAATATTATTTGTAAGTTTCATTTTTCATATTGCAATTAGAGCGGAGTCTATGAATTTTTTTGGAAAGGCTGATACAAGTGTACACTTTAATATACGCTCAAAAATGTACTATTTACAGAATAATATAAAATACCCAATATGTACCATCATATATTTTTCACTAACGCGTGCTTCGCACGGGAAGCTCTGGATTTGATATTTGATGGAATTTAGTATGTAAATATGTCCCATTAGCAGGTATGATATTAAAAGTACTATTAATAAATTTTCTCCCGAATTACTATAATATAGTAAATATTATTAGCTCTCATTACTACTTCGATTGTTTTATGGACGGCGTTACTACAGCATATGGGCGACACTACGAGTCAGAGTAATTAGTCTGCGTTCAAAATTAGTCTGCATTCACAT
>JAIKVB010001037.1:0-16159 GCA_024679045.1 Phytophthora brassicae
TAATAGAAGTTTTAATCCTCCCTTTTATTACGTTTTATCCCTCTGATAAAACCGTTTTTATAGGATTTTGGAAGACAGAAAACAAATGGATTCAGAAAGACACGAAACTGGTTGCTGACCTTAGGCAAAGTTTCCTCTCGATTTCGTCCAATCATAAATAGCAGGATTTTTTTGCCAGTAAACGCATCCAACAAATGACAATCATTTACTACGTTTTGTCCGCCGCACAAACATCATGGCGGCCCGACGCGCCACCGCGGGGCTCAGCAGCAGCCTGTACGACGACTTCCTGCGCGACCATACGCGTCTGCGCGAGCCTTTGGAGCCTAGCTCGCACTCTCTCCACGGTCTGGAGATCAACACGTCGACACCCAGCGGGACTGTTCTGGGTCTACAGACGGACGTGGTCGCGTCCTTCTTTAAAGCTGCCGTCAAGCGCAGCGTAGAGTCCGCACTCGTGTGCGAGAGTCAGCTAAACTCCGTCATCACTTCCAGTGTACGCGTGAGCTCGTCACGTCATTTGGCACTCCAGGCGCATCTTCAAGCCAATCCGAGTCTGCGGTTTACGCTGGAAGCTCAGGAGTCCGCCACAGAGAAAACGCCCGTTTCCTTCGCACGCATTGGAGCTGACTACAAGACTCCAAATCTGTTTGCAGGAGCTAAAATTGATGCTGTGAATGGGCCGACACTGCAAGCCACGCTAGGAGGCAGGATGGGCGACGTGGCTCTAGGGCTTATTGGCGCCTATGATGTCGGACTGGACCACAGTGACCGACTTGGCAGGTTCACGACACTTAATGTGGCTACAAGTTACACTCATGACGATCTGTTGGCGCTACTGCAAGTGTAGGTGGCTCTATTGTATTTATTTATTTATTTTACTAAAATTATTCTTTTTTATGCAGGAATGATGGAGGGAAGATGGTCCAACTGGACTTGACACAGACTGTTGCACCGGAATTAATGGTGAGCTCCAGATTCGTATTTGATAGGAGGAAAGACAAGCGCTCGCTGAGATTGTTGGGTAAGTACGAGTTAAGTGCGACGGAGGCTGTTTCCAGCTCGATTGGCTCAGACGGCATCTTTGTTGGAGCTTTTGAGTGGCGCACGAACAAGAACCTCAAGACTCGCGTGTCGGCGCAGATGGACTTGCGGCACTACGATAGCGACTCGCACCACCTCGGTGTGTCCATAGAGATCAGCTAAGAGATGCAGACATGTCGACTAGTTTATATAAAGGAGGGTGCTCTCGACAAGAAGCTCTTTTGGCTCTTAAAAAAGAGAGTAACAACAGAAAGATGAAAGTTCTTCTCACTTCAACACGGTATCTATTTGGCGAAAATGACCGTATCCCGCTTGGAACGTGCAATGACGTTACCTTTCTCGTCACGCGCGCCAGGAGCAGCCTTTGCGGACGGATGATTTGCTAGTTCACTCGGTACTGGCATCTCGGTGGACACGAGGTACTGCTTGAGATCGTACATGATTTCTTCATCATCGTCCGTAAGGAACGAGATAGCGACACCGTCTTTACCAGCACGACCCGTACGACCAATACGGTGCGAGTAGTTTTGGATCTTCAATGGCAGGTCAAAGTTGACCACATGCGTCACGTCTGGGATATCCAGACCACGACCTGCAACGTCCGTCGCTACGAGAATATCGCAAAAGCCTTCTCGGAACATCTTGAGACTTTCTTCACGCTGATCTTGCGTTTTGCCACCATGGAGAATTGTGCTGCGGAAACCTTCGTTTGACACAAATTTGGCTACAGAGTCACATTCCTTCTTAATATTCACGAAAACGATGATCTTGGCACCATCGACGACCTTTTCCTTGCGTGATCTCGGCATCGGGACTGACTGAGCATTGAGGATATCGCGAAGCACCTCTGCCAGCTTGGGCCGTTTCTTGCCCGAGTTCATAAACATCACGCGCTGGTCAATACGTTTGTTCTTACCAGAGTCTTCATCACCAATCTTTACAATAGACGGGTGCCGCAAGAACGTTTTTGCTAACCGCTCAACTTCCACAGGCATAGTAGCACTAAACATGGTAGTAACACGAAGACGGTGCTGCAAATCTCCTCCCGGCTGAGCTCGATTCGCTAGCGTGAGCTGCTGCTCCATCTCTTCCTCGTTCTCCGACTTTAAGAGCGAGCCCATGTTTTCCAGTACGGCCACAACTTGGGGTTCGAAACCCATATCAATCATGCGATCAGCCTCATCAAGCACCACGTAATTGCACTGATTCAACACCAGATAGTGGCTTTCCAGACAATCCATGAGTCGACCTGGCGTACCAATGATGATATCCACGCCTTCACGAAGACGGAATCCCTGATCTTCAATGCTCTGACCACCAACGACTGACAACGTTTTAATGGGACTCAGTTTCTCAGGTAGCCCCACACTAGTGTACTTGCATAGCTTGATAGCTTCCTGCTCAATCTGTAATGCCAGTTCACGCGTCGGTGCCATTACCAGAGCCAACGGACCTTGCTCTCCAGTTCGAGCAACCATGGCGGGAGGAAGCGAGTAAATGTACGCGATAATAGGGATCACAAATGCCGCAGTCTTACCTGACCCGGTCTCAGCGATACCGATGATATCACGCTTTTGCAAACCAATGGGGATAGCCTGCATTTGAATCGGCGACGGCCGCTCGAATCCCATCTCTTGAATGGCCTTAAACACCGCATCAGGAAGCATCTCACCAGCTTCGTCCCATTTTCGTAGCGGGTTGGAGGCCCGACCACCTTTCAGCGTGATGTCAAAGTCTTCACGGAAGATACGCCAATCTCTCTCCTTCATTTCATCCACAGACTTGTCCGACCAGTGTGTACCCATTGTTTTAGCTTCGCGCGAAGCCATCTCACGCATCCGATTCCGTTCACGATCCTGCATACTGCGCAGCGCACGTTCCCGTTCCTGCTGTCTCGTCGCTATCTGCTCGCTCGTCAAGGTGTTATCCGTCTCATCTGCAAGCTTCTGTTCCTTCTGTCTCTTGTGACTCAGTTCCTCCAAGAACGAATTCTTCTTCCGCTGCTCACGCATATCCACTCCAGCACGATAGCCACGTCCATACAGTAGATTCACATCCATCCGCTGTGCATACAATGGATTCAGATCTGCGCTCGTATCTTCTGACGCCTCCCAGTCAAATTGGAAAATCTTGGAGAACTTCTCACTTGCTTTCACCACCTTCTTTTTCTTCACTGTCTTGCCCAAATACTGATCCTTCAGCGCCTGCAGCGCTTTGGCCTCGTTCGGCTCTGACTTGCCGTCGTCTTTTGAAGCAGAAGAAGCTTCGGGAGCTCCACGTCGACCGTCATTCCTGCTTCTCGAACTGTCCACAGCCCTATCATCTCTACGCGACCGGTCTCCATTGGATCGAGAACCACGATCCCGACCCCGTTCACGGTCCCTTTCACTCCGTTGACGCTGCAGAAATTGGCGACGTGCGTCCTCCCCTTCCTTCCTCTGCTTGTCCATCTACCATCACAATAAAAAATCAGTTTTTTTATAAAAATTATAAACAAAATCATGAAATATAACAATAAACTCACCTCCTGCCGCTTCTTTTCGAGTTTCTCGAGCGCGTCCTTCTGTCTCTGCGCCTTAGAGCGGAACGTGGGCTTGGCTGAAGTTCCTTCTGCAGATTTCAAGGACTCGTTGATCTTCAGCGGCAGTTTGCCCTCACCTACAGCCGCCGTAGATTTCGCATTAGCTGCTGTTGATTCCTCTCTCTTCACCTTCTCCCGATCGACTGCGCGTTGTGCAGCGCGTTCCTCAGCGCGACGTGCGATGGATGCCACACGCTCCGCCTCCTTGCGCTGCTCTTCGCCCAACGCAGCCGCCGGGCGCTTGCTCGCGGAGCGGGAACGAGAGCGAGAGCGGCGCCGCTTGCGTTGCTCCACCATGATTCTGAAATATTAACCTTTTGCAGAATTTCTACCGGTAAAATGAAACTTATTGTAAGTCCGTAATTTAAAGTATAATTTACATTTACCGGTAATACCTTCGAAGTACTAATTTTGGTCCGTCCGAAAATTTAAGCGGATTCTATTACCGGTACGTTCGTCCTAACAAATAAATAATCATATTTGACAGGGGTTTTCCGGTTACATGTCAAACCTGTTACCGAAAATAAGCATTCTGGTCTTCACGCAACGTCAAGTTGACGGTCACCTGTTTCTCGTCACTTCCTCTTCCCCACCCAAGTTCACTCCAGTCTTCTAAGTGCCTCTCTTTAATATGGGCAACGGTGTATCCAGCGAGATGGAGATCTTCGCAGAGGGTGAAATGGAGTCGGAGCTTAAGCGTCTCGGAGGTACAGGAGACGCAAGCGTCAAGGAGCTACTGGGCAAAGGCTACCGTGATGTAGTGCAACTTGTGATCCGCCCCAAGCGTGCGCGCTACGACGTGCAAGAGCTGGGACCCGAATGTTTCCAGGTGGCTGAACTATCCGTGGACCCCACGCAGGACAACGTAACGGAAGCCAGACGCAAAGACTTTGACGTAACCAACGAGCGCGGCTTACGTGTGAGCTGTTCGCACTGGCAGCTGTTCGCTCAGGGCAGCAGCACGCCGGCTGTCACGCCCTGTTTGGTCTACTTGCACTCCAACATTGGCTCAAGACTGGACGCGCTTCGGGTTCGCGACGCAGCGTTGAAGCGCGGCTTCTCCGTGCTGGCGTTCGACTGCTGCGGCTCCGGCATTTCGGACGGTATTTACGTGACCATGGGCTGGAACGAGGCCGTAGACCTGTTTGCAGTGCTGCAGAGTCTAGAGAAGGACACATCCGTGACGGACATTTGTCTGTATGCGCACAGTATGGGAGTTTTTCCTGTGGTTACGAACCTCGCGCTTCGCTCGGCTGGAGCGGCGGACAAGAAGATGCAAACCAAGTTGCAGACACTTCCCCACGTGATGCGTGCGGGTCAATCATCGCGCACAGTATGGGCGTTTTTCCTGTGGTTACGAACCTCGCGCTTCGCTCGGCTGGAGCAGCGGACAAGAAGATGCAAACCAAGTTGCAGACACTTCCCCACGTGATGCGTGCGGGTCAATCATCCAAACCACTTAAACCCATTCGTGCTATTGTGCTGGACAGCGGCTATGCCTCCATGAAGCAGGTGAACCAAGGATTGCTTAAGGAGATGCAGCAGGAAGGTTTCCCTGTGCCCAAAGCGGCCATGAAAGTGGCCCTGTCGGCTATCAACAGGAGTGTCAAGAAGCGCACCGACGTCGAAATTGAGCTTCTGCGTCCACTGGATTTTGTCGGCCTCTGCTACGCTCCGGCACTGTTTGTGACAGCTAACAATGATCGATATGTGTCCAGGGAGCAGAGTGCGGAGCTTGCCAGCAAGTATGCGGGTCCGTCGAAGGTGCTGCATGTACAGGGAGTGCACTACGACGCTCGCGATCCTATAACCTACGTGCAAGCTGTGGATTTTCTCTACGATGCTCTGCACCCAACGGCGTCAAGGCCGTAGCTTTGAGTGGGAAGCGATGTTCAAAACTGATGCCTTGCTTGCTCGTCTTTTTTCAGTGCTCACTTCAGACAAATACAATAGATAAAAGATACCTTTCTCTCCTTAATTCCTCAGCTTTACTGACAGTGGTTCTGCAATGAAAAGTCGTACATGACGTCCACAAAGTAGTCGGCGGTCGAGTCGTCGCTGTCGTAGAGATCCATAAACCGGATGCTCCGTACTGGAGGCGCCTCAGAGCCAGTGCTGCAACTGTAGTCGTCTACGAAATCGTACTCCATCATCAGTGCACGATCTTCAGAGCTGCAGTTTGTTCCAGTTTCGGTGGCATCACTGCGCTGACGCTCCCGTCGACGCGCTTCCGCCTCCTCCAACTCCGCTTCAATCTCGTGCCGGTAGTATTGACGCAACTCATGCAGTGAATCGAACGGAATGGTCCCCAAAAAAGACTTGTCCATTGCAAGCCGAATCAACGTATCACACACGCACTCGTCGCGGTTAAGCAGTCCCGATCTGTAGGGCGCTGTGAGCTCCTGCAACGTCTCGTGCGAGACTTTGAACATCTCGTACACATCGAGAGCGTCGTCACAGGCCAAAATTCGTGGCTGATTCAGCTTTAAAAGCACAAGTCCCATCCGGAGCAGAACGTGGCTGCCTTCGCAGAAAAATACGTCCCAGATCCGCATGACAGGCTCAAACGGCAGTGTGTTGAGAAACAGGCATAAGAACCACTTGAGCGTAAATGGCTCAAAGTCAACGCCCAGCATCTGCAAATGATTCGCCAGCACTGGCAGCTTCTGGGTCACAAGATCCGAGAAGACTCGCTGGTCCGCCCTACTCCCCGTCATCGTCCGCGTGTGATACTGCGGCGTTAGCTCCTCCACAATAGCAGCCAGCACCCAAAAGGTTTCCTCCTCTCCCATTTGTTGCAGCAGCATGGCCGCCAGAAAATTCATGCTCTGACAGTACCCCACTGCGGGATTCCGCAGAGAATAGGCCTGTAGCACTCGTCGTAGCTCTCCAAACTTGTCGCCTTCTTCTGAAACGCCCTGTGAGCGCCGCATTGAGTTGTGCAGTGCAAGTGGGAAGGTCCTGGGCAAGTCCTTCTCAATGTCCATCTCCGCACACCTGCTTAGCGTGTGCAGACGATGAAGCAGCGCCGGGTACGACTCGTCAGCTGCACGTCGCAGCTCCGCGGCTCCGCTGCACATCCACCACACGCGCCCACGCAATTGAGGCGGCACGCCGGACCTCAACAAGGCGTCAAACTGGCGTGCGTGCAGCATGTTCTCTGCCGCCGTGGCGAACGAGGAAAAAGCCATTTTAACAGTCTTCTTACTGCTGTCCGAGCCGTCCGCGCTCCTGTCCGGATCTAAGAAGCGCTTCTGATTCTCCTTCCACTTCTGACTTACGCGCTCTTGTGTCCAGTCGCGGTTGGCAAAGCGCTCGCTCCATTTGCGTAGCCGGTTATGGTACACGTCCTCGGCCGTCGCCAGCTCGGCCTCCGTCTGTTGGGTGTCTAGGAGGCAGCGCAGCACGTGCCGCTCGCAGCGACAGGCCAGTTCCAGGCGCGAATCGTATGCATCCGGATCTTGGGCGGCTGTAGTTAGTCGGAAGCGGCGCGTGGGTCGGAAACATGCGAGTTGGCGCCCATGCCCCGCGTCACTCAATGTGGTCATTTGCGTCGGTTATTTTTTTATGAGCGATGAGCAGGAAGAAGGCCTAAGAAAAAGACTACAAGGATGCTGGACGATAGGTTGTACCGTGACATCGTTATCCGGATGTACCTACAATATGGAACAGTTGCAGGGAGTGATGGTCGGATCGCATTTCTTTTTACGCCACTTGAACCATGTTACGGCTCTCGACGCTGGCTGCGCGCGCCTCCAGACCATTCACGCGTTCCCTGCATGGATCGGCGCCCTCCGCCTTCCTTGTGCGCTCACTAGACGATGTGCGACAGAGTCACCGCGTTGTTACGAGCGAAGACGGCGCCCTCGAGACGCGGTACGTTATCTTACACCTATCATAAGATATTACCGGTACATATTTTTAAATATTCCTTGTATTGACTAATAGTGTGATTGTTTAATTGATGTTGAAGCCGCTACCTGGTGCGCAATGATGAGTGTGGTTTCTCAGTCCAGCAGGAGGTGCTGAAGAAGGGCGTCCCCGTCCGCCTCGAGTTCCAGAACCACGTATACGCGCTTCTGGTGACGCGCGGAAACGGTCGCGTGCGACTGCTGGACGTTGGTGAGGGTCAAGGACAGTTCCAAGACGTACAGGAAGGCTCGCTTGTCGCGCTTAATGCCGCCGAGGCTATTGAGATTGAGGCCGAGTCGGAAGAGCTGCACGCCGTGAGTGTCATGAACCCACCGCTCTATGGCACTGAGAAGAAGAGCGCAACGACGGGCGTGTTCCCGGCCGTGGACCCGGATGGAGGGGAGCTCGAGAGCTTCGGTCTCTCCCAGGTGAACCGCCTCTTCTCGGCCCCCGAGTCGCTTCAGGGCGGCAGTGCCCCTATGAAGGACGACCCGCTGTTCTAAGCAGGAAGCAATTTAAAGATCACATGTAGGCTCAGTACGAGATGAAATGCTACCAGATTTTCCTGACAGCCAAAGGTACAGCGGGGTACGTTGCTATTGGTTTGATTTTGTCGTTTGTGCAGGTGTGGAGTATAGAGATTGCCGATGTGTTGCAGTTTGGAGACCAGCAGCTTTAATTGAGGTAAGAGCTTGTTGGCTATCGACACCTTGACGGAGAACCATTGCGATGGGCTTAAGTCCACGACTCACGGCTTGCTGAAGAGGCGTCTGGCCTGTGAACTGCAACATTGTTAAAGGTTTATTTCATGAGGGAAAGTAAGGCTAGAAGAGTTTTACATTGCGAAGTAGTGGGTTAGCGCCTGACAGCAGCAAGTCTTGTACAATATCTCGACGGTTGACCTCAACGGCCAAATGCAGCGGCGTCGTGCCGTTAATCTATAGGCAAATACTTGTTCAGGTGCTGGAAGCAAATGCAGGAACAATGATGAAGTATTTTGCTCACCGTTCGAGCATTGACGTCGGCTCCGGTAAAGAGCAAATGCTTGAGAAGTTTAGCATGACCGTGCTTCACAGCAATATGGACGCTTGTCTGTTGCCAAAGCTGCTGTTCATAGGTATGAATATGAGTACTGTTCGACTTGAAAAGTATTTTTCTAACGTACTCCGTTCGGAGCGTTCACTTGCGTTGCGCCAGCCTTCGTCACGAGTAGCTTCTGGGCTGCTACAATGTCTCCGTTGCTTCGGGGTGTTCACTTGCGTTGCGCCAGCCTTCGTCACGAGTAGCTTCTGGGCTGCTACAATGTCTCCGTTGTAGATGGCGTCCCACAGCGGCAGACGCTTGCCACCTTCCGGCCAAGACATGAAAAGATCCGCGACTCTTGTCAACCGCCACTCAGTTTTATTCGAGAGGAAGAAGACGATGAACGAGTCCACGTCCAAGTCAAGCTTCATGTCGTTAGGTGGGAAGTCATCCACTGCCACCAGCTCAAGCTGCCACAAGACCCGTACTGTCATCGTTGCAAGGACCATTCAAGACGAGATAATCAGGGATGGAGCGGCTCGTGGGGAAGACCAAGCCACTGGTGCATCTGACGTGGTGAATCAGCAGCATTTTCGTGATGCAAGATCGGGGAAATTGTCTTCGTATGCGGCGTTAGGAGGAAGTGAAGATGTCGACCGCTTCGACAAGTTCTTGGCCCAACAACGTGGCCAACCCAGTGCGTCGGAACTCCGTGCTGCTGCTTCGTCTCCTCAGCACCTGATGGGGTCAATGAAACGCAAAACAATGAGTCGGATCCCGCTGGACATTAACGAAGGGCAGTCAAATGATGCCGCTGCGACAACGGAAGATGCTGCTACTTGCACTCTTAAGCAACACGAGCTTGAAGGTGATGCACGGAAGCGCCGGGAAGAAGCTGTAGCTCATCGGAAGTGGCTGAACTCACTCCCAATCCACGAACGCGTCGCTCAGCAACGGCAGCAAAATGTGCTTCGCAAGTGGAGACAGATGAATCGCGACTGGGAGACTTTTAAAGTACGAGCAGCACGACGTCTTGGTAAACCGCCCCAAGAACTGGTCATGAGTCGTGCTGCTGCATACCGCGAACAGCGTGAGATGTATGATGCTCTACAAAAAGCTCGGCCGCTAAGCGACAAGGTGGGTGGAGATATTTGGCTTGTAAGTCTACGAAATGAAGGCACACGCTTCGTGCCGGTGGGAAACATCTTCAGTGGGTTGTTCTGCCCCATCCGCGAGAGCACGAAGCTGGGTCCAAGTGTGCGGCGGCCACTTGACTATTTGGATACTCAACAGGAAGCCTCTCGGCCGCTTTCTAAGCTTGAAAAACGATCGCTGAGCTTGTTAGCGCGCAAGAAGTTGCGACTTCGAAAGCAGCTCGAGGTGATACAACCTCATGAAGTGGATCGTAGTGCCAGTAGCCACCTCGCAGTCGGAACAATCGATTTGTTTGCTTGGGCGTCAGGTTCTTTGAAGGAGACAACAGAGGAAGACGCTGAGGAAGAAGATGAAACCTATTCTGCGAATGCAAATGAGGACTCGCATCGTCAGCTGCGTTTGCTCACAAGCTCGGACTCTTTTAAGGCTGGAACAAAAGAGGAGTTACAAGATCACTTTGCTGGGCCAAGTCTACGAATTGCGCATGTTCCAGAAGACGACGCTATGTCTGGTACAACCCAGGAGAGTGTGGACGTTCTGAGTGATAGCAACCCGGAAACGTATCGTCCTCTCCGTCTAAGTTTCTACACTCCAGTCAACGAGCAAGAGCAACGCTCACTCTTGATCACTAACGATGGAAGCACAATTATACACTACCAATGGTGGCGTGCTCCATTTGAAGACGACAATGGAGAGCTGACTGCTCGTTTGCGCGGACATCGTACCCGAAAAGAGGAACAAGAGCTAGAAAGCTGCAAGACGATATCAGTGTCCAGACTTGGTGGTACACTGCTTCCAGGAGAAACGCAGCAGTTCGTGTTTACTTTCCAGTCGTCTAGAGCTGGTGTGTTTCTCGAGAAATGGCTGCTAGATGCAGAGCCACAACCACGTGTATGCTTTGGAAATATCTCCATTGATGTCGACACTACCGAATCATCGATGAAGCTTCCAGTTGAAGTGCGTCTAAGTTGCGTTGCTGAAGACAATTTTGCTGCTTGGAGACGTCGTCGAACACAACTTGCGGTGGTAGAGCAGAGCGAGAGTCATTTCTTCGTCGCAAACCTCGTTGACGACATTCTGGACCACGTGAAACCATCCGAAGTTGTAGTTTTCAGTGAGCTGACGCCCAACACCGAAGTCGACAGATTTTACGAGCAAAATGGGTCAAGTGAGTTCTGCGATGCTTATTTCAGTCATGATATCGTGAGTGCTTGCCACGCACTGTATGAGCAGGCTCAAAATATTTTACGAGCACTCTCGAAGGTATTACCGGTAGCTCCAGAGGTCCAAGAGACTGAAGAGGACGGAGCGGTTAATGGTGACAACAATAGTACTGAAAAGACCCCCGATCTATCAGAACAAATCAACAGCACTGGAAGAGACAGAAGAGGACGGAGCAGTTAATGGTGACAACAATAGTACTGAAAAGACCCCCGATCTATCAGAACAAATCAACAGCACTAGTTAATGGTGACAACAATAGTACTGAAAAGACCCCCGATCTATCAGAACAAATCAACAGCACTGAAGACCTGAGTGCTGATGTGGAAATCCTGCAAGAAGCGGAAACCCCTCCAATACTTCTACCTCATCTCGTTGAGGAATGGGATTGGCGTTTGGAAACGCTTCGCAACATTTGCATTTCAGCCGATGAAGCTCTAAAAGTACAGATTCGTCGCTTGACTGTAGAATTGAAAGAGGAAAGTGAAGAAGTGGAAGACGAAAACGAGGAAGAAGAGGACGAAGACGCAGAAGACGATGAAGAAGATTTGGAAAACGAAGAGGTTGACACAGAAAAAATTCCACGCGTAAGTCCTCAGGACGTGCGTAAAATTCAGCGAATTGCTCGACGTAAAGCTTTGGAAGATGAAATTGGTACTCTGACGCCGAATCTACACGAGGCGTTTGATACATTGCGGTTTTCCGCCTACACAGCTCCTTACAGTACTACGCGCTTACACGAACATCTGTACGAGCGCATAGGGAGTTTGTGTAGCGAAGCCCCAGTTGTCTGCGATATTACCAAGTTGATGAGTGACAACGACGCAGTCGCTGCTCAAGCAGCTAAAGTCGAAGGTGTTGGAAAATTACTCATGCGCGCTATTGATGAAGCTATTAGTGAAGATCTGGAGCATCAGACGCTGTTTGAGCAAGAACGACGACGGCTCCAAGGCATGTGGCTAAAAGACAAGTCTTCTTACTCGTCAATCGGTCAGTTGTTGGCAAAGCAGCGAGCTGTACCAGCTATATCTTCAAGCACTGAAAACGCCGATATCCCAACCAAACCCGGATCTCTTGACAGTTCCGGAGTACTCCTGGTACAGCTAGACCTTGATCTAGCTCCGTGGTTTTCTCTGGTCAAAGTGGACAACAGAGGAGCTACTGCGTTGGTGGACGGAACTCATCCTAAAGTTGCATTGGCATGGCACTTTTCTACTGACTTAATGCAGCATTCAAGTTTTGTGCCCGCGAAAATGACTCAAGCAGCAGCATCCCTGACAAAGATTCTGGACACTTTATCAAGTATCAAACCCCATGTACACACTGTTGTGCTAGTAAGTGAGCTAAGTCGACCACCTTTAACGAAAAAGATGTACCGACTACTTCGCAGCGTCGCCCAAGCCGAACTCAAAGCCAATTCAACACTTCCGACACCAGGAGATGGTGTAGATCAAGGTAATGAAAGCAATGGAGAAGCAGAACGAACGATGATGAAGAGCTTGCTTGAACACTTGTCAGCTCAGCTTTCATTCCAGAAGATTGCTCCGATTGTTCAGCGTGCAATGCAAAAGGAAATCGTGTTCTGCTCGTCGTTAGAAGAAGTCGAGAGGCAGATAGAACTGAGTCGGAAAGAGTTACTGCTGAATTCGGCTTTATCGCTAGACGGCACTGAAGGAGAAGTAAAGGATACTGACGGTGACGCTGCTGGGAGAGAATTAGCTCCTAAGATACTGCTTCTCGAGCACCTTGATGCGGCTGGCAAAGACTTGGTCAACCAAGCATTACGACAGCGTGAATTGGCGTCTTTAAAACCAGCGACTCCAGCTCCATCCGAACCACAGAAACCTGTATCTGGGACAGTAAAGAAGACTTCCGTTACTGGCTCTACGAAACGAAAGCCAAGTGCACCTGCGCCGGTTCCTCCCGTTGAAAACCCACCTTCTCTATCTCTTGATCTAACGAAATTTGATTTTGCTGGAAAAGACGCGCGTCAGCAGGGGACAATGGCACTGTGCAGTCAATTCTCGCGAATGTTTAGCGCTTGTATTCTCGATGGAATGCCGTCTCGAATGTTTGAGTCAGTATTTACCTTCGACACCTTCGAGATGAAGAATATTGACGCTCATTCTCCACCTCCGAAGCTAGCAGGACCAACATTATACGAGGAAATGGATACGTGGTCGCAAATTCTACAGCCGTCGTTGCCTGACAGTACTAGCCGCCGTGTGGTCTCAGCTGTAGTCGGTGGCAAGAGTCTGGAAGCTAAATTACGATTGATTGACAGTCTACTCGAGTTCGTCCACGAAATCTACTTTGTTGGTGAACTTGCTATGAGTTTCTACCGAGTTTTACATACAAAGCAAACTGGAAAGTCGAGTGCACGTACTAACAATTTGAAACCTGATGAAGAAGAAGCAGAGCTGGAAAACGACGTAAGAGTCTGGAAGCTAAATTACGATTGATTGACAGTCTACTCGAGTTCGTCCACGAAATCTACTGTGTTGGTGAACTTGCTATGAGTTTCTACCGAGTTTTACATACAAAACAAACTGGAAAGTCGAGTGCACGTACTAACAATTTGAAACCTGATGAAGAAGAAGAAGAGCTGGAAAACGACGCAGAAACTGGCAATAATGAAGGTGATGAACTCGGTAAGGAAGGGATCCCAGAAGATGATGCTGACGAACGTTCCAACGAAATCGAGGCCAATGATAGTATGAATGCACGCCCTAAGAACGTATGGAGTCTCCTTATACCGGCAGTGGAGAAACTACAGCAAAAAGCTAGTCGTAAATGTGTGCGGCTTCTGCTGCCTGTCGATTGGATTGTTGGTGAGATTCCTTTAGAAGATCAAGACGTTAGTGTTGCTGCTATGATGGACGATGAAGACGAGGAAGAGGAAGAAGAGGACGAGTCTGATGAAGATGAGGAGGAAGAAGATAGCGGAAGGAAAAGCCGCAATCGAAGGGTATCAAAGATGAAAAGCGCTCGACAGAAACCTTTAATTGAACCGGATGATGCAGACTTGTTTGACCAGAAACATCAAGGCGTTTACGAAGGCGAGCGCGCCCACGTGGCTCTTAATTATGAGTCCTCCAAAAGGCGTGATAGTGGCTGGAGATTATTTCATGAGGTGACTTCGCAGTTTCTGTCGAAAGCTCACGTCATTGAGGGAAAAGCGAGCATTTTGACTTCATTGACACCAGAATCCGAAGGTGACGACGTTGATGATGAAGGAGACGATGCAATGATTGACAACTTTACTCCAGCGGCATTCGAGTACGAATGGACTTTCCGAGCGATGGATGTGGGGCCGATTGCTATGGAAGCGCTTCAAACGCGGTTGAATTCTCATTCTGGAACAGAAGTACAATCTCAAGGTTGTACGGGTGAGTTAACTCAATCCAAAGCACTCATTGTAAGCGGTTTATGTGGAGCTGTCGAGTTTTACGAGTTCTGTACAGCAACGAAGCGGCTACTGGGGATCATTCGGGATTACAACCAGAGTGACGTGTTCATTGCTGGTTATTCGACAGCGAGTTGGCTTCGGCAGCTGGAGATCGAACAACTCACGTCAACTGCCCAAGAAAAGGTTGGCGAGACGGAAAGCAGTACAAATGCCAATGTTGTTGTGGCTAATCCGGTTCGAAAAGTGGTGGAAGATCGAGCAATGCGCAATGCCCATGTGCTTAAACAAATTCTTGCTGCGAAACCTCACATAATGTTGGCGAGTTTGGCGTCCACGAAGGGTTCGTCCGAGCTTTCAAGGCAAACTTTGTGAAAATGGTCCATGCATCACGTGCTTAGTAAGGCAGGGAGCATCTTCATCTTCATGACGATAGCTGTAGCGATTCCGTGGTATGCGTAGTCAGAAGTATTTTGTTGTATTCAGATCAGATCTCCTGTCACCATGTCACCAGCCACAGATGTTGAACGCATCCAGTTCCTACTTCGATAAGTTATCAACAATGCTGTCTACTAAGACGATTATCAATCGCTGCATAAGTATTCTCCAACCTGTCGACATTTCGGTCTTCCCTGTAGAGCAACCGAATTCCTTCGCCAAGTGAAGAAGACGTATCCTATGTGGAGCGTTGTTTTAAACATACATTCAACACAAATGATGCGTATATAGTGAAGATACAATCGATCAGGTGTTGGTACACTCAGCATTATTTTTACATAACCATTTCGCCTCGGATAAGACCCACAACGCTGGTATTCATTGGAATAGAGGGAAGCATAGACCTTGACAGGTGCTCTGGTATAGACCGTTTACAACTGCAGGCGTACGTTTCCATCTGTACTGAAGTATCAACTGCTTAAATCACTTCGAGTTGCTTCTAGAGGCAGATGAACAGAAGATTCCCTATGATATTATCTGCAGCTGAGGACGTCCACGATTGAAAAGCTTATCTTTGCTGAGGAAAGGAAAGGCATGAAAGGCTCATTTAACAATTTTCACTCGATCACTCGAGTCTCCCGTTTTGTCCAGTTTCCAGTGTACCTGTCGTCCCTTACCAAGTCCAAGCCCTCCTTAAAAATAATGTTTTCCAGCAAGATGTTCCTTCAACTCTTCGTCGTGGCGGTCGCTCTTTCCAGCTTCACCGCCCACGCCAGTCGTGCTACCGACTGCGAAATGATCTACGACGCCGGAACTCCGTCGGTAACTCCGTCGGTGACTCCGATTCTTAAAAGCAAATCTGTTCTCGTCCCGACACCTCAGTCTCAGGACGTAACACCGACCGAGGTCGATGGCGAGGCGGACATCCAACGACAGAGCGAGGCTGTATACCCAAGAAACGAATACGACCAAACCGCTCAAGGTAACGAAGTAAATCCAACATCAAAGACTGGAACGGCCGGTTTTGTCGGATCAAGTGGAGCAGTCAATGAACAGGTGACACCAAACCCCACTATCCCGGAAACGATATACCCCAACGGCAAACAGCAGCCAGACAACAAGACACCAACCAATGTCAACGGTACCACTGAAACCAGAGGTACCACAGCCAATATAAGCGGCAGCGTGAAAGGCGACGTCACTGACCAGGGCCAGGTCTCCGGCAGCCTCAACGGTGGAGCCCACGGCGAGACCAGCGGCAGCTTGAACGGTGGTGCTCACGGCCAGGGTGAGGTCAGCGGCAGCGTGAAAGGCGACGTCACTGACCAGGGCCAGGTCTCCAGCAGCCTCAACGGTGGAGCCCACGGCGAGACCAGCGG
>JAIKVB010001038.1:0-16137 GCA_024679045.1 Phytophthora brassicae
GTCCATGAACACTGTGACCTTCACATCCTCAGAGAGGGGAGCGCCGGCCATGGCGGCTTCCAGACTCTGTAATTCCATTATATAATCTTGAAGATTGCGTTTCCCTTGCTTGCAACGCAAAAATAGGAAACGGTGACGATAGGCCACATTGGATAACAAGAACTGCGCACGGAGTTCCTGTTCCATGAACGACCACGACGAGAAGTATCGGGGGAGGATATCTCGCGGGCCATCGCCCAAGCTCGCGCATGAACTCCTAGGTTGAAGAGCGCAAAGCAACTTGGGATCGCGCGTCGTAGATCTATCCAGCGCTCAGCTCTATCTCGATCTCGCGGATCCAAAACACGAGGCTATCAGTCTCTTTGCCGTCGAACTTCGGCACCTTCGTCTTGCTGCCTTGGTCGAGGGCGGACGTGGGGTATTTGCTGTCGAGTTCTGCACGGCAGCTTGAGCAGCAACCTGTACCTCAGCGCGCACGATTGCACGAGCCGCTTCTTGAGCCGTGGCGTTGACGTGTGCAATGAGTGATGACTCATACTTGTCGAAGCGTTCCACGCGATCACGCTGTTCGTCCACAGAGAGCATGGGGAATCCAGCGAAAGCTTGGTCTCCCAGGAGATGATCATCTTCTCCAGAGTAGCCCAATGGGCATCTGAGAGATGAGGATACTCTTGCCGAGGCGGCAATCTGCTGTGGTTCTTCTTCCATACTTATGGAGAACTTAATTGTAGCAATTCGCGCGGGATTGACTACAAATAAGGTGCGTGTGACCCCCGTCAATCCTGGTAGCGTAGTACTGTAATCTGTCTAGATAACGCACCCTTTTATAATCACCAATCCCTAATGAGTGGAGCTGAAGTCTTGTGTCCAGCACAAGTATGAACCGTACTTATGAAAATAGATGGGTATTCCGTTAACGTTTAGTCCTTGGCGACATCGGATATAAGCCAATCAAAAGTTCTAAACGGACAGTGATATAGGGTTACAGTAGCAAATCCTATGATTTAGGTGAACAACCACTTTGTTTTATCCTCAGTTTAGATATATATTATTTATGCCAGCAAGCAAAGAAGCAAAGTACCAGCAAGAAGCGAGTGACAAGAAAGTCACTTTCAAGGATTCGACCGTCAACTCCCGCCTCGAGTCGTGCCACTCGATTGTACTGCTTCCTTTACTTCGGCTTCGTGCATATTTTTCTGCAGCTACTATAATTATCATGGCCGCCCCATTTGTGCTGATGTCGAACATCTACTTACCGATTTAGCTTTTCCCACACTAAAATTAGAGCCTACCATATGTTTGTTTGTCCCCTGTCGCCAAGGACTACGATAGTACGGTAATTACGGGTGATACCGGTAGTCAAAAAGTGAGGTTGTACCCCTAGGGTGAAACACCTCAAAATGTGGATACACCAGATTGGTCACAATCTACCTAACGGGACCAGGCCCCGTTACAGTTAATGAGCGCAACCAAAAGGGGGAAATGTCTAAAGAGGTAGTGAAATCCGAACTTAAATGCCAAACGTGTATGTACCGTCTAAACCTAGCATGTACCGAGGCACTCGGTATTCAGTTTCAGTTTCAGTTTTCAGTGAGGTACATTGATGTCATTCAGTTCTATCACTAACGACTTTCTATGTCCGTCCTACAGGTGGCCTCTTTATCCTCCCGTAGCTTTATACGCGGCGACCTAATAGTCTGCCGCATGTGTCGTTGTCAGTCCCTAAGGCCCACCAACTTCGATGTCGTATGTCATCGTGTCCATATTGTTTAGGGTCCAGTGATCTACGTCCTCTGGCATGCTTCGAAATACCCCGCCATTTATCTTGTCTCAATGTTGGAAAGCTTTCAGCACTGCCTAGACATGTAGTAAATATTGCTAACAGTACGAATGTGGCCACCTTCGCCGGAAACTTGAGCTCAACTTGGTCGATGGACTCTGAGTCCGCGTCGGTCGCCGCACACAAATGTGTACGAATAGTACTCAATAGTGTCCCCAGCGTGAAGCTCTTCGTAGGAAGTTCTGCACCCGACAGGCCTGCCATCCCAGCTACCCCTACAGGGTTGTTCTTCAGAAACAGCAAATTAGCGAATGCGTATAGTGAGCTGGTCTGAAGTGCCCTAAGTGAAGTGCTTCGGGTAAAAATCAAGGACAGACGTGTGTGGTAAGAATCAAGGATAGGCATGGGAAGCAGCATTGCAAACGTACCGTGGCCGAGTTATTAATAGTTTTCTGGGCTTCATCGACAAGCGAAAACAGCCATACCTCTTTAGACAAAATATTGCCATATGGATACCTCACACATACCGACAAAACGTTACCTCTTTCGACATTTTCCCCGGGGGGGGGTTAAGTTGAGGAATTGCAATCCGCGTGTGGGAAGATTCCAGTTAAGAAAGTTTCGCTCGGAATATTTAACGTCGCCGGGCAAAGCAGCACATTCGGCAAGAACGGGGCTCTTAAGACCACTTTTCAGATCAAATTCCTTAACGGGCTCAAGGGGTTATCCTTCGGGCTCAAGGGGTTAAAGCCTATTTAAAGCAAAAAAGCATACCTAAATATGACAATTTGAGTTATGGGTCACCAAAGTTTGGTGGTGGGTTTCATCGTGCCAGTACAATACTATAACTTACCGACCGGATAAAACGAAGTCGATGAATTCCACAGCTTTTCAGAAAATTAAATTCTTGGTGTAAGCCTATTTACGATGGCGTGACACCCATCCAATCTGCAAAAACTGCAAAAATGAGAGTACGTCGTACTATTTTCGATGCTAATGGACAAATTGCCGTAGGGACCGTCAACTAAGACGACAAATGAGGAATTTCGTCCATTGAACCGGGATTGCTGCAAGTGCAATGGACGGAGGAATTCTTGAGCGTTTCACGTCGCGATTGCTTCACTTGTAGCGCCGAAATAGCAAATAACACGAGAATATTTGGAAATATTGGTGCTAGAGCTCTGAATCCATCGATATGTATTGTAGTTGACGACGGAAGGATCAAACCAAACACATTCTTCAACAATCGGAACTAGAGAAGAAAATATTGCTACTGTTTATCATAAACTGGAAGAACTTTTTTTCTTTTACAAAGATAGAATTTTTTTACCGGTATTATACTTCGTAACAATATTTTTCGTGGAGTAGGAATAATCTTTTATTTAGTTAAAATGTACTTTACCGGTAATCAAGTGCGATGTATTTATTTACAGCTCAAACGTTTCGCTATGTACATCAAAGTGCACTTTCATCTCTCGAGTCAGTCTCAAACTGATGTACCGTACATCATCTACCAACGCTACAGGACCACAAACGACAACTGCAACTCGTTCCTTGCCGCACTTTTTCGCTTCTTCGCCCATTTCACGTAGAATAGCAATTGTATCGGGTCTTGATCCACTATGTAAACAATTAATAAGTTCTGGGAGGTCTTGAGCTTCTTCGTCCAAGATATCTCGCGTCAAATAAACTTCCGTCACAAAAGCATCACTTGATGTGTTCGTATTCCTCGGATGAAGCAGAATATGCGGTAGATAGGACGCCACTTCATCCACTTCTAAACAACTATCTCTTCTTGGTTCTTCTCTTGCAAGTAAACTCATGATCGTCTCTATATCTTTCACTGACCAAATAAACCTCACATAAGGAATAACTCCACGATTCCCATAATACGCTTCATAATGTAGCCAGTTCACAATTGAACGCATTGGAGTCATTCCAATTCCACCAGAAAGCAACACAAAGTGGGAATATACACTCGGAGTAGCCAAATCTAGCGAAATAGTACCGTACGGACCATCAACAAGCATATCAAAGGTTGAAGGACCTTCAATTCGCATAGCACTAGCTTCACGCTTTAATGCTGCAGTTAATAACTTGGTGGTCCAGTCTCCCAGTGCTTTAATGTAGAAAGTGACCATAGCTTCATGAGGAGAAGAGGCGATTGTAAACGGATGCCATTGGAAATGAGAGATAGATGGGATACATAAGAACGCGTACTGTCCAGCTTGAAAGTTGAACGTCTCACCAGTCTCCTGATGTACTCGTGGGAATTGAATTCGTGTGATATTCCCTGGTAAAGCACAGACAGAGAGTTGGTCTCTAGCTATCACTCCTCTAGTTGACTTGCCAATTGAGCCGTGAGCGTATACTCGAGAGCGATAAACTAGTCGATACAGCATATCCAGAGCCCACGGAGCCACTCCAAGGACCACAAGTCCAGCACCATGGACGACTGCAAACGCAATTATAGTCAGGAAGAGAATCCAGTGGATACGGACGAAGAACTCGAAGAATCTCCGTCGAATGCAGTTCAAAGACAGTAAATAGAGAAGAACTAAGCTGAAAAAAGCGCCAAGACCCGACATAACCTTGGAATCATTGACACTTCGCTCATTGTGGCGCAAACCTCGTACGAATGCAAACGCATGCAATGACACCAGGAGAATCGTCACGAAAGCTGCGAGTTTGTGGTAGAACAGCGCTCTCTCGAAGGAAATTCCGGTACAAAGGATGAGGACCGAGTTGTTTCGAACTGCAAAGCCAAAAACAAAAGCTAATGCAATGGATGAAGGAGTTCCAGCACCTGCTACATCTCGAACGTTCGTCTGTAGTGCCGTGTACGTGATAATTGCTGCAATAATTGGCAAAGTGATGACTAAATCGCCTAATTTGAGATTCGCTTGAGATGTGAGCACTGGTAAAGGAACTGCGAACAGATTTCGAGCCAATTTCCATCGTAAAACCATCCAAGAGCGTAAAATCCGCTGGAAAGGACCAGGAGGATGAGGGCGATGTGTTTGACACTCGTTTACTTCCGTTGCTGCGAGAGTATTGACGCTATCTCCATCGAAAGTGTACGTGATGGATCCTCGACCTTCGACGTCCAGTATGGGAACTCCATTTGGGGTTTGAGAAGACCAGGAAAAAGTTCCTCCATCGAGACCTTCAAGAACAGGAAAATAGTTGAAATTCTCCTTTGGAGTACGCGGAGACTCGAAAACAGCGCGTGTTTTCCGCTTGGAATCGTTCCGCATGACTCCGTTGGTAGAAGTTTTCGTTAATGAAGAGCAAGACCCTTTTTCCACCTTGAATGCTACAAATGCTAGTGGTCAGAAGTGGTGAAGTAGGTGAAACGACCTTAATGTTCCTGCCACATATTTTAACGAATTGATAGGTTTATTGTCAGTGAAGCCACATTCGAGTCAGAAAGTGGCCTCAATGTAAGTTAAGTTAAGAGTTTTAATGGTGAAGCTAGTAGTAAGGAGTTTAAATTAAGTTGTGAAGAAGTATTGATATACTGACGATAATAATAGGGATACCCCCATCCCGAACAAAGATCCAGGTTTTAGCAGATAATCTAGGTAGCTATTTTACGTGACTATTATTTTAATACCAATGTTGTAAGTCCAAATAGTGCACCCATCACTTCCTGTTAGAGTTTCAAACGTGCTTTTCATTCGCTCAAAAGCATTCCAACACTTTCTCATTGGTTGAAATCATTGCCCATCCCCATCATTCGCCTTTACTTTTAGTCTCTAATATCCCCAATGCTTCGACTAGTAGCGGCAGGTCGTCGCCTTCGCGCGACGCATGTGGCCGTCTCGAGTACCCTCTGGTCTACCTCTCATGCTCTAACTCGTACTTACTCGAGTGCCAAGTCGCTGCCGTCTCCGACTCGCATGAACGTAGCCGATCTCTTGGAAGTATCCAAGCAATTCCGCAGTAAACAAACCAACTACATACACGAGGATCAGACGCTGGATGAAGCTGTGGATTGCCTTGCAAAGAACGAGAACTCTGCGGCGCTTGTGGTGGTCAACAGACAGCAGCAGGTCGTGGGGCTTATCACCAACCGTATGGCTCTACAAAGGGTAGTACGGATGCGTTCTACCGGGAAAAGGACCGACTGGAACACCAAGGTAGAACGGTTCTACCTTTAGAACAATGGTAGATTCGAGGACTAAGATCTTGTGATGTAGGTGTCGGAAGTGGCGATTCCTGCACGTAAAATGCTGCATGTGTCACCGGAAGATTCATTAGAAGACGTGAGTATGGGTAGAATGGTAGAGTGGTAGGTAGAGTGGTGCTAATCTTGTGTTTTGTATAGTGTAGAGCTGTTATGGCGCTCTCAGGAGTGGGGGAGCTTCCAGTACTACAAGGAGATAAACTATTGGGTACAGTGTCACTCACAGATATTGCGTCGCTTGTCCATCGCCTTGACGCGCAGTTGAATCCGGATCCGACCAGGTTTGGTGAAAGTTGAAACTTTAATTTTAATGTTTTATTCTTATAATATTGTTATTTTTTTGTAGTGCCAAGTCGGATTATATTAACTTGATCCTGCCACGTATGGGACTGCCAGCTAATACGTCACTGGACCAAACTGTCATTGAGCAGTACGTGAATCTATGGAAACTTGTTGATTAATTTAAGGATTTCTCTAATGAAGTTTAATACTTTTGTTTTTTTGGTGTACTACTACACTAACAGCAAACATTCCCACCCGAACTACTGGTCGTACTACCTGCACTCTTTCGCTATGTCGATTCCACACCCGCAGAAGAAAGAAACTGGTGGAGAAGACGCTTTTTTTCTTGGTGTAGTGCCACATGGTGAAGATGAAGGTGGTGCATCAGCTCCAGTCGTAGGAGATCGTCCTGTTGATATTAACCCGTCTATCCCGACAACAACGGAAGGAACACAAGGACCGGTGGATGTGCTGGCTATGGGTGTTGCTGATGGTGTGGGATCGTGGTTTGAGAAAGGGGTGAGTGCACGTCAGTATGCTCAGGAACTCATGGTAGCAGCTCATCAGGCGGTACAGGTCTCGTACGCTAAAGACCATGAGATCGACCCTTCTGAAGTCCTTCATGCTGCCTGGTCAACTGTTCTTCAGAAGGAAATCATCGGCAGCTCCACTGCTTGTGTACTGGCACTTGATCCGGAATTAGGAGAACTTCACGGGATTAACTTGGGAGACTCTGGGTTCTTAATTATTCGCGATAAGGCTTCCGATCGTGAAACTGCGCGGTTGCGTGGTACATTGGACGGTTCATTGATGCGGAAGATTATCAATCGTGATCAAGATTTAACGCCTGCAGGTCGACGAAAGGGAGCTCACGTGACCTACCGGTCACCACAGCAACTTCACTATTTCAATTGTCCCTTCCAATTGGGGTTTGCTGGTGCTGATTTAGCCAGCGATGTGGTAGACGACTTGGCCAGTGGAACGCACTCCCCGATGCGCGAGAAACCACTTTTTGAAACCCCAGAGAACGGCATGAGACTGCGAGTTCCTGTTCTCGAGGGTGATCTGATTATTCTCGCTACTGATGGACTCTTTGATAACGTGGATGAAGACGTTCTCCTTGAGATTGTGCGTGCAGAGCCCAACTTGGAGACGATGACGCACAAACTCGTACAGAAAGCGTACGACTTGTCACTTGATCGTACGCGTGACTCGCCCTTCGCTCGACTTGCTAAGGAGAACGATTTGTTGTGGGGAGGCGGCATGCCTGACGACATCACAATCATCGCAGCGCGCGTCACGAAATACAGGTCTAAGGAGGAGAAGATTGCTGAAGCTGTGACAGGGAGAGCTAAAGCTAACGTCAACTACTAGCAAATCATCAGCAATGATCCAGTGTGCAAAACAGTTAGAAAAGAAAGCGGAAACACGATGAAACTTACGCGGGACGTCGTGTTGCTCTGTGGTTGTGATAAAAAGTTAGTTCATAGTCGTTAACTACTAGCAAATCATCAGCAATGATCCAGTGTGCAAAACAGTTAGAAAAGAAAAGCAGAAACACGATGAAACTTACGCGGGACGTCGTGTTGCTCTGTGGTTGTGATAAAAAGTTAGTTCACAAATGAACTGCGGATTAACAGCAGACTCTTCACGTAGCTGTGTCAGTGGCTGGTGCCTCTGCTGTTGAACTCGCTGTCCCTACGTCGCCTAGTGTTGCGTCTTGTTCCTTCGCCTCTTGGTCGTCTTCATCACCGATCTCTTCACTAGCAGCAGACTGAACGTTCTCCTCTGTATCCACCTCTTCACTGTCATCAGCAGCATTTGCTTGGCCATCACTTCCTGGAGAAGTTGTACTGTTTGGAGCTTCACTGTCTTCTGCTTCCTCTTCTTCCTCTTCTTCCGAAATGACGACAATTTCATCATCGTCAGCAGGGTTTTCATCTTCTTCTTCCTCTTCTTCCTCTTCTTCCTCATCTTCATAGCCTCCAGTTTCTTCCTCCTCCTCATCATCATCCAATTCCACTGGAGAAGCAGCCGAAGATCCTCTCAAGTACAAATCTCGTACTCGAATAGCTTCCCGCATAAGCGAAAGTACCGAATCTTGGGCACAAGCATCTACCAAAATGGCATCTCGTGCATCTTCATGGCCATAGAAAAGCTCTTCTCCGTATTTCTCCAGAGCCATAAGACACAATTTACTGCGTGCCGAGCCGTCCAGTTGTTGTACTAACTGTCTGGCTTCTCGTTGGTTCTGTGCTCGAGCAATAGCTCTTTCCGTCTCTTCTTCTTCATCGTCATCTTGACTGTACGTCATTTCCTCTCCATCCTCCTCTTCTTCTTCTTCTTCTTCGTCAACGTCCACAATATCAATTTCATTGTTTTGGTTCGTTAACTCTTCATCTTCTTCAGGAGGAGCCAAGTCGTCCACATCCAGATTTAAATTGCTATTCTCCATATCCTGATTCTCACTTGTCGTAATTAACGTTTCTGTTGCCATAATTAGACTTTCAGACGCCACATTTTGGGTAGTTTCCCCATTTTCAAGGCCAATAGCCAGATCTGCGTCCATTTCATCGTCTTGACGGGGAAATTCCTCATTGTCGTCCACATCTGGCAGCTCCTCGTCCAACAATTTGCTTTTCTTACTTAAAGGGGACACGAGAACGTCGTCCAGCGTCGTCTCGTCGTCCTTGAGGTCCTCAACGTTTTCTCCCTCGAAGGCCTCAGCGGCGGAGCGTTTTCCGGTGGATAGAGAAGCTGAAGACGTCGCCAACTCGACAGGTAGGTTGTTCACGTCACTGGCTACAGTTTGAAGCGCCGCAGGGTCGCTGGAAGACTCTGCCATCGTCAGGACGAGTAGAAGTAACTGTGGCTGCTGAGCTTGGGAAATGCAGCAGAAAGACTCGGAAAGTGCAAGTTTGAAACTCTGAAGTAGCAACTTTATTCAACGGGGAGGGTTGCTCATTCAAGGGGTGATACACCATATTTCACGTAAGTTAGGTATGCTACACAATGTTTTTTTCATTTGGTAGGAAATGATCCAACGTACAGAATTCAATCCTGGCTTCAATTATTGCAATTATTGCAGGTGCTGCTTTTACGTGTCTTTTTCTGCTGCTCACGCACTTTTCTTCATCATGTCCTGGTAGTATCGGCGGTGATCTGGGTCCAGCGTGATGGCGCGTTCATACAGTTCCACACTCTGCTTCTTCGACTTCTCCCAGCCTCCTACTTCGGTAATCGCGCTAAGACGAGCATGAAGGTCAGCAAGCGTGACAACGACCCATTTGGCCTCTTCCTCCATCTCCAGTAGCTCATTCAACCATTGCACTTGACTTTTCAAGAATTCAGCCGCGTCGCCTGCAGAGGACTCCACCAGCTCCACCATGGACGTCAGCAACCAGCGGTAGTAGAACCAGGCACTTTGGTCGTCTGGCTCTGTGAACACGGCTTGTTGGACCTGCCCGATCTCTTCAAACAACACATCAGCCGACAATGACTCTGGTAGTGTGATGGTGCGGTGGTGCAGTGCCGAGTAGTTGGAGAAGTTCTGCTCAATCTTTTGTGCTGTGAACGCCAATTGGTCTTCCTCTGTCACTTCAGCAAGCTTACAGACATGGCGACGGTAGTTCCAGCAGTGGAAGTTGCGTTCATCTAATAGTTTAATCACAATAAATGTTAAAACATAAAACAGTAAAATCATGTTTTAATCAAGTAAAAACAACTTGTCGTACCAAGATCCAATAGCTTATCACAGAGTCCGATCTCCTTCTTCAAGTCTGCAAGTCCCTGATCAAGGATCCATTGGCGCTGGAACCACGCTGAGTACGACTTTGGGTTGCGTTGCAATGCGTCCTAAAAAGGTAAAAACATCGCAATTAGTTTATTTAAACCATATAACACTCTGTTTAAACATACCAGCGTCAATTTCAGCTCCGTTTTCGCCATTTCGTCCTTTTCAGCCGGATTGCTTTTTGCT
Source organism: Phytophthora brassicae (assembly GCA_024679045.1). Taxonomy (NCBI): domain Eukaryota; phylum Oomycota; class Peronosporomycetes; order Peronosporales; family Peronosporaceae; genus Phytophthora; species Phytophthora brassicae. Next base: position 10,231 of record JAIKVB010001038.1, read on the forward strand.
AATGCAGCGGTGATGATCTGCCGTCGGTAGCTCCAGACAACGTGGAATTCAGGATTCAACAGCAACAGATGCGACGTCAGCGGCAACGCGCTAGGCTCGAGCTGCTGCTGTCGCTTCATATCCAGCACTTTACACGCCACCTCGCGGTACATACGCACTTTGGACAACTCCTCCTGGCGCTGGGCATCCGTCTTCTGCTGCTCCTTCTCGCGCTCCACGCTCTTCACTCGGCCGTGCATCTTTCTAAAGTTATAATTTAGAATATCAGCAATTATAATTTAATCACGTATGATTGGTAGAAAAGAATCTCCACTTGTGATTGGTCAAATACAAACTGCCATTTTTAAAACTTTCTTCTTTGTTTTATATTTGGCAAGAATCTCAATTAACAATTATTGTACGAAATCATCAATTCATCCGTCCAATACAATTGGGAGCGTTGCAATCACATCGAATCGCTTCGTCCTCAATAGGAAACTTGTAGTCATACGTCACTTCATCTCCTTCAGCAATTGCACGTTTGGCAAAAATCACAATCTTCTTCTCTCCACCTTCTACGGCTACAATCCGTGCAAATGCCTTGGGGTCACACGAATGATTAATAAAACGAGCCAAGTTCCCACATCGTGTCGCGTCAATAATTGTTTTCTCATCCAGTCGAAACATATAGCAACTCCCAATCCCTTGTTCTTCATATCGTCTCTCTCGTTCATCCGCCACATTCTGATTAACCTTTTGGCCTTGATATTCCACAATCATTTGCCCTTCACTTACTGCTTCCTTTAGGAAAAGACCATACCCATGAATAGACGACTTTCGAACCAGCATTCGTTCATCAAATGGTCGACGACGGAGCTCTCGGTACTGCATCGTAATCGGTAAATGTTCAATATCCATCGCCACTCCCCCACTTCCACCATTCGTAGTGCCTGTAATCGGTTCATTCGTCGCTTCTTTGTTAAGTGCTTGGCGTCGTGGCATGATCTTGCTTTTCTTTGGTGTACCAAACAGACGATTGCCTTCAAATCCGTCACTTCGAGCACAGCCAGAGGATTGTCGAGCGCGTTGTTCGGCTCGCACCAGCTGCTCGACCACTCGTTCGGCAGTCTGGAAATCCTCTGCAGATGGCAACACTTGAGTGAACTCGTACTGCTCTTCATCTCCTTCATCTTCTAGAAAAATAGCTGACGTTTGCTCCATAACATCAAGACTTCTCTTACGTGAAGTCGTCCCCCAAGTCGCTGCAGCTGAACCAGCTAACGGACTTTGTCCCTGTCGTTGTTGTTGCTGACGCAGTTTCCGCATAATCCCACGACGACTTACTGCAGTCGTAGCCACATAAGGAAGTTGCTCAAGATGACGCGTAATCTCAGGTAAGCCAAACCCGAAAAAGTAATCACCACTTAAAGCGAAAGAAGACCATGAGCTTCGTTTTAAAAACGGGTTTCGCTCGGTCTCAACTGTAGCATTGCTTTGGCTTTGTCGACCAAGTCGAGGGGTAGTAGAGAAGCCTAATTTCTCCTCATATAGCGATACCACACGACTACGTAGTTCAATGACTGCATCTTCTGGAGTTGATGCGATGATAGGTCGTTCTTGGTCGTCTGACGCCGTGATTTTGAACACCACATGCGGTCTCTCTCTCTTTTGATCATAATCTGCTCCATTGTCGTCACTTTCCAGTCTTTTTTGTCTACGAACACGTCGTTCTTCAATCTCCGTACTAGAAACCACACACTCGTACAGACAACGCGTTGCTAGTTGACGTGTACTCCAGAAAATACGAGAGCTACGGAAACCTAGCGGGTAAATCGCAGTTCTTGTATGAAAACTGTCATTGCCAACAAAGACATGACCAAGTGAATGAACTGTTAGCGCTCCCACACGATAACATAACGCCAAGGGTTTGATACCACGTTTCAGTTCTGCACGCTTCTTCTTCTTTAAATCTGAAGCTGTCACGAGTGGTGGATCACTGAAAAGACTTCGGCGGGGTTCAGGCCGAGGGTTAATCACTGGTAATATACTCTGGGTTTGAGAGATAATTGCTTCCAAAGGTTCATCAACAAGCTGCATCTCACCGTTGTCTTCAAATTCCTCTTTGAGCTGTAAGACCGAAACGTTGTCTTCCTTACTATGATCAGTAGAGGACTCTGTCCCAGCCGTACGTACACTTTCTGGGGTAGGTGGAGCGTTAGACCCATCGTTAACTGGTAGTTTCGATCCGAAATCAGCAGTTTCTTGGGGTTTGCTTTCGTCTTCCTCTACGAGTTCTGTAGATTCAATCATTGTACTTACTGGCTCGTCCTCACTCGCAGATGACACTTGCTCGACTGTTTCCAAGCCTTTCCGTTGCAATTCTCTGTCCGAATCTTCATGAGGTGCAATAACCACCGAACTTCCGTTCATCTCTAGTCTCTTTGCTACAATTTCCAAATGAGGAGCGAATGGACAGCAAGTTTCACCATTCGGTAGAAAGGCAACTCCAGCATCCACAGCACAAGGAAAATGATAGTGCGTTGTACATCGTACAATAGAGCAACCGATAGTAGCTCCCATAAGGCCACAAGCATCACAGCGAATGAGGCGACTGCGGTGTTTTGCCTTACTACATTTGTGCAAAACGCCAGAAATGTCTTCGTACACCTCCATCGACCATAGGACGCAGTTTACATGTACCCAAGTCTCTGATTCAGTGTATAGCAGCCGTCCACACGCTGTTTTGTCTCCAATCATGAAGCACAACGCACAGAATCGCGTGTCCTCGAATTTCCTGCTCATCAGCATCCGAGATGGATCTTCACTCGTAACATCTTCGTCTTCACCTTCAGGTTTCTTCGTTGGCCAACCTTGCAAAGGTAAAGCTGTTGTCAAGTGAATTATCGACTTTAAGTTCAACTGTCGGGGCGTTGACGAAGCCAAAGTGGTAACACTTAACGCCGATTTCGCCTCAGGATCTTCTTCGACCGTGTTTTTGTCAGAATTCAGCTCCAAAGCATCGTTCTTGCTCTTCTCAACCGCTACAATCGATTCTTTAGACGTAGAATTAATGGTCTTTTCCACTGCATCGCCAACACCAAACACTGTTAGCTCTGATCCTGGCTCACGAACAAGATGTCTCTTAGCTACACGACGGTCGTACTGCTTCTTAATCGCCGCAATTTCGTCTTCCAGTTTCATTCGTGGCTTTGTTTCTTCACCATCGACACTTTCTCCAGTTCGCAGACGCTTCAATAGCAACTCGTCCAATTTCTCCTTCTCTTTTCCATACAGTTCTTCGTCTCTTGATAACAAGTGGAGAACGACTTCTGTTAGCGGTCGCCAGCCATACAACAAATGGACACAAGCCAGCAAAGCTGCACAACTTGCAGCTTCCGACACAATCGTGCAAATAGCACTCGCATCCTTACGCGTATTCACACCAACCGCCTGCTTTGAGTAGAAACTCTGGGTCTTGCGTTCTCGACGACGCGCTGCTGCTCGAGGTCCACGCACATATCGTTTGAGTCTCATATACCGGTTCGCTTTACGTAGTAACCATTCAGGAAGAACGACTCCAGTTGCATCCAGTTCTTGCTGTTTCGTAAAACGATACCAATCACCTTGAAAATTAAGACTTCGGTACGCAAAATTACGTAGACACTCTTCTCCCAAGCGTAAGACGTAGAGATAAACAGGTGTGTGATCAGCCAATCGTTTCCAACGTTCCGTCTGCTCCAATTGCATCTGCGTCTCCTTCCAACTTGATTCACATTGAAAGCGTTTCCGTTGGATTTCAGCAATTAAAACCTGGCAGCGCCAACCTTCACCATCGACAAACTTGCCACTCAAATGGCCACGTTCTTGTGGACGACAAGCAGCACACACGTACACAGCATTGGGATTGTTTACCAGAAGGTGGTAGCGTTTGGGTTCCGTTTTCAAGAGCTCATCGCATGGAGGATGGACCCAACGTTCACAAGCATCGCATTGCATCAACTCCTCAAGATCTGCATCCCATTTACGGCGACAAAGTGGACATTTCTCGGCGTCTTTCTTGTTTTTACGGGAGATCTGCATCCCATTTACGGCGACAAAGTGGACATTTCTCGGCGTCTTTCTTGTTTTTACGGGTCGCTGCAGTCCACACGTCAGTTAAAAGTCTGGTACGTTTCATCCGTTCTTGTGCTTCATGCTCGTTTCGGTTGTAGCAATGTAAACATTTGTCTTGCTTGTAGCTGTATACACGTTCAAGTGTTGTTATCTCGTCTTTCGAAGACTCCTCCATCACATGATCAACCTTAATCTCCTTGCAATCCAGACACGATACACAACTACCACAGTAAATAACCGGAGATGACGTCGTCCCGTCACGCTTCTTTGATGGCAATTTGATTGCTGGTACGAGACAAGAACCATGATAACTTCGATCACAGTGAGCACAAACTAAGAGTTCTTCACTCGTCGAGAGTTCATTTGCTGTATCTGTTGCCAAAGCAGCAGCTTGTCCGTCTACATTCCCAGCAGTAGCAGGAAGGCGACTGAGGTCGCTACCTGCCCCACAAACGGCTCCAGGTTGACCACAGAGTTCGCAAATCTTACAGTTCAAGCACCGCCAATACACCACAAACGGCTCCAGGTTGACCACAGAGTTCGCAAATCTTACAGTTCAAGCACCGCCAATACGCCAGCAATTGTTCGTTGCCTTCTAGACGAGCAGCAGTCATACTTGGAATACAGAACAAGTGAAAACCTTCTCCACAGTCCACACAGAAGATAAAGTCACTTTGTAAACCTGCACTGCCACACACCGCACACATATCGAGCCAACTGTACGAGTGCGCAGACGTACGTGTCTGTACGACCTGGAAAAACGGTATACACGAACGTGACGTAGCACTGCGAAGCTTCGTCTGGAACGTAAGTGCGTCAGTCGTCACAATGCGACGATCAGCAAGTGGCGCTGACATCGCTGAAGCCGTTCCATTCGTTACCACTGTTATCGTCGTATCACGGGTATCCTCACCTCGGTTTTTCTCCTTCAAGTCAGTCAAATTGATGTTTGAATCGCTGTCATGAACAGATCCAACTTCACTTGTCAGCGTAGTTGAGGCAAGTAAAGTACCAGTATCATTTCCTCTGCTAGGAGCTTCGGAGGCTGCATCCGAGCCAGCGTCGCCGTCTTCATCGTCCTCAAACTCCTCGTCGTCCTCGTTCTCTCCATTATCGCCATTTGGACGAGCTTCAGGTGAGTTACCAGTAGATTGAGGTTTCCCAGCGAGTGCTGAATTGTTCGGTAGCTGTCTCTTTGCTGCCACTAGGAGAGCATCGTAATGGCGTCCTCCTCGCTGCTTCATCCGTGCTTTTGGCGCTGTCTGTCGGAAAATCCGCTGTCCTTGTCCGTAAAAGCGCCAAGCTTCACGCCAAATGAGAAAATCACGTTCTTTCGAGTTAAAAGTGACAGCGTTTAGACACATGAGCTCGAAATCGTCGCGAAAAGCGCGAAAATTAACTCCCGTGTACTTCCCATCCAATATCTTGTCTCGCATTGTACTCAGATCCATAGGAGACTTAATGATATCAAAGTACGTTGGAGCAATAGCTTCAGTAACTGGTTCTCGGAACAAATCCAGTTTATCTTCAACTCCCAGGCGATGTAGTACGTGAAGCATACGAACTTTGCGGCATGTCAGACACTCGTAGTTGTGCAGCGCCTTGGGATCGTATCCAGCTCCAAAACGTAAGGAATGAGCGTAGTCTTCTTCGACTTGTTTCGCACTTTTAAAAGCTCCATCGTCCCTGATACACGGGCTTTTGCCATTAGATAGCAGCACTTCTCGCTCCTCTGAAGGACTACGACTACCCACTGGAGTCCTCAGACTTGCGTTTACGTCCGTTTCAACTGAAGATGCTGTAGAAACTCCTGGA
>JAIKVB010001039.1:0-16122 GCA_024679045.1 Phytophthora brassicae
GCGTCCTCGCTTCATAGGACCTTACAAGTTCGTGGTCAAGAAAGGCCTGGCGTATACGCTCAATCTTCCTAAGAAGATGTGCGTGCACCCAGTGTTTTATGTTGGTATGTTAAAGCCTTACCATGACCCAAGTCAGGTGATCTCAGTCGAGCTAGGACCTAGGGTGCAACGACTTCAAGGTTCGGCACGCTCGGTGATCTCTCCTGCAACACAGTTTCTCTCGGGGAGAGTACAGCACGCTCTCAGAGTAAGCGAGCTCATGCTCGACCACCACCTACATTGCTCGATGAGCAAGGTGCTGGACACTACCATGTGGAGCGACTTTTAGCTCGACGCCGATGCAAGAGGCAATACCAGTACCTGGTGAAGTGGAAGGGTTACCCCCACACACAGAACTCATGGGAGTTTGACGTACCCCTGCGGCAAGACTGTCCTGACGTCGTTGACGCTTTTGACCAGCTTGGTCCCGAGCGAAGACATGGTCGCAGGCCGCTTGAGCGGTCAAACCGCGCTTCCTGTTAAAAGGGAGCTTAGAGGTCAGTGATCGAGCTCAGGCTCAGACCTATGGTACTTTGGTAGCAAGCTCCTCGTGCATATGCTGCTCAAGTAGTAGAGCGAGCGCATGCTCATGCTTACGCTCAGTAAAAGCTCTGTTTTAATGTGTGCCGTACGCGGGGACCACAACACAAGTTGCTCATTGAGCTAACATCGATGACATGCGTTATGTACCCTCTTGATATGTGCCGCGTGGTATGTGCCCGAGGAGACCACGCTAGTTGTTGAGGGTTCGAACCCCACAGCCAGAGCTGTAACAATATGATGTTAGCGGACGCTGTCCTTCCCTTTTAAACCTCCCTAGTATGGTGTAGTGGGTGTTGCTCTTCGAGCTTATTACCACGCTAGTTGTTGAGGGTTCGAACCCCACAGCCAGAGCTGTAACAATATGATGTTAGCAGACGCTGTCCTTCCCTTTTAAACCTCCCTAGTATGGTGTAGTGGGTGTTGCTCTTCGAGCTTATGCTAATGATCAAGGGTTCAATCCTCGCATCGTGGACCTCGTACAGTAAGTACTTTTAGACACGGTCCACTCGCCTATTGATGTAATGTGACGTCGCCGGCTGGTCAGGGCCTAATGGACCAACGACCTTGACTCTGAACCTATACCAACTTTGGACATGGCTCTCTGAGCCTTTTGTGAACCTTAGATGCAATATGTGCTAGCTTCAATAGCTTTAGCACACTCCCGTTGAGTCACCTCCCCTTTGGCGATCGCCAGCGACGCTGAGCAGCGTGCATTTCCGACTGTGGGTCCAATTTGTGTGCTAAAACCCACATAACATCAGGTGGAGCGCCATCGGCGCAACATATGAGGCCTCCCCTGTTTCGTAAGCATGGGGCCCTTGTTGTGGAGCAGTAGCAGTGTCGGCCGATGCGTGTAACACGCTATAAGTGAAGCGCCGCCCGCGCAAGCCTCGCCGCCGGCGAATATGGCTTTTGGGTTTGGACCGAAATCTTATTTTCGGATAAACCTTCCGTACCCGATATTTTGGTGGGGGAGTGTAACGGGGGTACACGTGGCAAACATAACGTAACGGGGTTACTTAAGGGTACAGTTGAGTGATACACTTAATATTACATCCCTCCCTAATCTGATGTTATGATTCCTGATAGTTGATAAGGCTCACAGCCACTCGATATGCATTTGACTAGCTTTCACAATGATAGATAGTGAACTTTATAGATTTACACCAAACCGGCTTTGGCGGCATAAAAATAATAGAAAACAGTTAATCTTTCGAGTTAAAGAGTTCAGTCGCTTTATTAATTAAAGCTCCTAATCACTCTTGGAGTTTGTATGCTGCTTTCTTACGCTCGCAATAAGTTCTCGTATAGAACTTAAGGTTGCTAACCGACTTAAGACTCTAAGAGTCGCTAAACCTTCCTCTACGCTAAAGTCTACGGCAGCCCCGCTGCAGTACCGACGTGCTTTGACAATATTTTCGTTTACAGCCAGAGTGAGGGAGGTAAGACCGCTGAGGAAATGCACTTGGTGCACCTCCGCGAGGTTTTGTTGTGCATGCGCGAGAATCGTCTTTATGCCAACATCAACAAATGCATCTTTGGTGCTGAAGTGATTCCTATTTTGGGCTGTTTCCAAGGCAAGGAGAGTATTCGGGCTGATCCTGAAAAGATCACGGCCATTTCCGACTGACCAGTCCCTACTGCCCAACGGGATTTGCGTAGGTAGCTGGGCCTGGTAGATTACTTACCAAGTTTAGTGAAAATTATACCGAACAGACCAGGCCCCTGACTACCTTGTTGAAGAAGGGGGTTGACTGGTCATGGAATGACGAATCCCAACAGGCCTTTGAGGCCATTAAAGTCAGTCTTCATAGTGCTCCCATTCTGGCACTGCCAGACGAAAAGCGTATGTTTAGTGCTGTCTGCGACGCTTCGGACTTTGCCATTGGCTGTGCCTTGCTGCAAGCGGATGCCGAAGGCAGAGAGCGAGTGGTTTCGTTTCAATTCGCAGCTCAAAGCCGCCGAGAAGAGCTGCCCTGTCCACAACAAGGAACTTTTGGCCATGAAGTACACATTGGTTAAGTTTAGGGTTCATCTGCTAGCCAGTAAACCCTTCGTGATCTACACAGATCATGCCTAGTTAAGGACAGCGACCTCGTCGCCGCATCTGTCGCAGCGCATGGCGCGCTGGTTGTCATTTATTGCGGAATACAACTTGAAGGTGGAGTACAAACCAGGAAAGCAGTACATCCTGGCTGATGTACTCTCTAGGAGACCGGACTACGAGTTGGCACACGTTGTGTTTCTCGAGTCTCCACTCCATGAGCCTTATCCGTGCAGCGTACGTCGACGACGATAATCTGAAGGATCTAGTCGACGTTCTGGGAACCGGTTCGGGATCCAAGAAGCAACTCACTGCTCGCCAGTAGGCCAAGTTACATAGGTTCACCCTCGCGGAGGGTCTACTCTACTACCAAGTAGATCAGGGGAACGAACCTCATCTTGTCGTTCCCAACGATGAGGACATTCGTCATCGCAATATCTTTGAGGCGTATGACACCGATAACAGCGGCCACTTGGGTCGAGAAAAGACGTACACGTCTGTGGCTCGAGATTTCTGGTGGCCACGCATGTACAAGTGGGTTCGTCTTACGTCAAGATATGTGAAAGGTGTCAGCGCGAAAAATCCTACCCATCATCGGCTGCGCCGCTCATGAGTCTGCCTACTGTTGGCGCTCAGTCAGCATGGATTTCATTTTCGACTTACCACCCAATGGGCGAGGCCACACTGACGTGCTGGTATTTGTGTGCCGTCCGAGCAAGATGGTTCGGCTTGTGGCTGTCAAACGCAGTGTTACTGCTCCACAAGCCGTCCAGCTCTTCATCGACAATGTATTTCGGCATCACGGCCTCCCAGCGGCGTTTGTCAGTGACCCCGATCCTCGCTTCGAGTCTCACTTTTGGCAACACCTCTTCCGACGTCTCGATACGAAGTTAAATATGTCCACAGCAGGCATCCACAGACCGATGGTCAGACTGAGCGCGTTAATCGCGTCCTTGAAGACAACTTGCGCATTGTTTGCGTTGAAGATCCCACCAAGTGGAGCACGCAATTAGCTCAAGTTGAGTTTGCTATGAACAATGCGGTGCATGCGTCCACAGGCTTCACGCCGTTTTACGTCAAAAGTTTGCGCCATCCGCGAACACCTTAGGCGTTGCCTCCGGCTTCCAATTTGGGTGTGTGAGGGATTGAGGTGGATAACCAGAGAGGTCTTAAGGGCGTTCGCTCGTCCGTTAAACGGAACCTTATTTCTTTCATAGAGTCGGGCGAGCCCATCCGCTTGCGCGTACGGGACGCTATGGCGGCGGCACAAGATGTGCAGAAAGATAGCAGTGATCGCTATGGGCGTAAACATATACAAGTGACCAAATTGGAGATTTGATATTACTTAACGCCTAGAATGTGCCTATCGACTCTGTGTCTTCGGTAGACAGCACCAATGTAACGGGGCTGGCCCAGACAGGTGGATTGTGACCAATCTGGTGTGTGTTCACATATTGAGGTGTTTCACCCTGATGGGTTAAACCCTCATCTTATATCACCTGTAATTATTGGGTACCCATCTATCATCATAAGTACGGTTCGTACTTATGACAAGCACAAGACCTCAGCTCCACTCATTACGAATTGTTGATTATAAAAGGGTGCGTTATCTAAAACAGATTACAGTACTACAACTTTATTAACTAAAATAATATACTCAGTTTAAATCAAGTTAATTAGGAGGGCTTCCTAATGAACTCTAAGAAAGCAGGGATTTCTTCGGCTATCTTCGGACAGAGACGCAGGGCGTCTGTTAAGAGTTTAATCTATGTTTCATCAAGTTAAGGTGTGTGTGGCTCCCGTCACACCTGGTAGCACTTGTAGTCAATCCCGCGACCATCGCGAATTGCTATAATTAAGTTCTCCATAAGTCTGGAAGAAGAACCGAATCGTCTGCCGGCTCGGCAAGACTACCCTCATATCTCCGATGTCCATTGGGCTGCCCTGGAGAAGATGGAATGAAGACACTTGCAGAAGGCTTTCAAGCCATGGCGGCTGCGATGATGCCATCACCGCCAACAGTCAATGAACCCATTGAGCGGGTTGTTGTCGACCTAATTGACACCCGATTCGCAGCGATGATGCAGCGTCAAGCTGAACAACAGGAGCAGATGAAACTGTAGAATCAACCACTCGCCGCCCTCGTTGGAGTTTTAAAGCATGAAGGGAGCAACTAGAAATGTTTAAGGGTGAGCGAAAGTGTATGCCACAAGTAAAGCCGCAATATCGTCTCGCTTTAATTATCCTAGTCGATATCGAAGCTTTGTGTTGGGTCGAGCTAATTGGAATCTCGAACGCATACCTTCAGCTTCTGGTGTTGAATCTCGAGATGCAGAAAAAAATTTGCATTGTCTTGTAAATCTATCAGACGATTATGAAGTACCAAGAACGCTACAATTTTCCTTACAGAGTCAGTGGGAGTGCATTCTTCCAGTGACTTCTTCAAATTCGAAAATGTTCTTTCAATAATCCAAATGCTTCTTCGATTGTCATTCGAGTTGATGATAAGTTGAAGTTGAAGTGGGCTTGTACGTATGTTAGAGTACCGTCTTCGTCTTTTTCGCTGTACGGCGTCATAACCTCAGGTGTTAGACCATAACCAGAACCGGCAAGAACATGATGCCCACGAGGAAGAAGATGGTCGATATTTCGGCCAAGAGTCGAATGCTAAAATATCTTGGAATCACTCCAAGATCCGAGACGAATGTGGAAGGAATGAATAGTTTCCGGTGGTCACACACAGCTTGCACATTTACAGAAGGAAAAGCTAGATATCATAAAAGTAACGTTGTTAGAGTGTTAATTACTATTGTGATCATTTAATTCAGTACATTCTCGATCGTACCAGCCTTCGAAATTTCGAGTACAGTTAATAGCAATTAATGTTCCATCCATGGCTCCGCCGCAAAACGGAAATCGGCGAACTCGACGGAAGCCGGCGATAATGGGGTCCCACTTGTCGATGTTTTGAGGAAGCTTTATGACTTTTGCTCGCATCGCTGCAACTTCCCGGACAACTTCGTTAACGTTAACAATACACCATGCTTTCGACACACCAAATGCTTGTGCTGTTTCTCTGAAACATCCATTAGATCCTAGATGAAATTGTGGTAAAGCAACCTTTTTGGGAATTGATGGGAAACCAGAGTGATGAATAGGATACTCTGGATAGCGACGTCACTAATCTGGGAGGTCACTTTAGACTCAGAGTCCGGTCTTGGATCCTAGATGAAATTGTGGTAAAGCAACCTTTTTGGGAATTGATGGGAAACCAGAGTGATGAACAGGATACTCTGGATAGCGACGTCACTAATCTGGGAGGTCACTTTAGACTCAGAGTCCGGTCTTGTCACAGTTAGGAAGACGAGACACGAATAAGCATAAGGATACAGTGAAGAAAGAAGGTTCACGACCTACAGAAGACGTATCTGACTAGGGCAAACTAGATCCGCAACTCAGATCTTCCCCATAGTCGTGCTGAGGATCCAGGATCCACCGGGTGTTGTATCCTCCATCTATGTATTTTACATGTATCCAAGATCCGCTCGTCATGGTGAAGATCAATGTGTTGGGACCTACCGATCGGTAAGGTATCGTAGGATCCTGATCCATTCTAGTGTTGTGAGAGCTAATTCAGTGAGGATCCAGATCCACAGAGTATTCACTCGGGATCTGGATCCCCAACCGGCAGTAGAGCGAAGAGTTCCGCGCTACTCCACCCCATCCCAAAGTCCCGCAGGACGTTCAAGAACACATCCTTGCACTCCTTCGGAGTCCCGAGACCAGATCCACCACACCGACGGGTACTCAAGGTGAGAAGTTTCAGGTGATCACGGATCAGTCGGAGTACCCCCTCCGTTAGTCGGTGTCTTGGCGCAGTTGGGAAGCGGATCCTGTCTTAATCACATTTTGACGGATCCCGCTACAACACAAAATAAAACGTACAAGCTACAGCTCTTTCAAACTGTACTTCTTATAAGGGTTTACCGGCACATTCGTTCGAAGTAGACAGCAGATCTTGTGGAATGTCTCCTGTGTGCAACGCAAGTGTCGGCAAAACCATGTATTGTAGCTTTCATTATGCATCACAGACTCAAAGGAATAGCTGACTCAAAGTATACACATTAACTGGAGAATTCCTATGTAGCATCAACGCACATGGTAAGGCGACACTTGCACCGACAGTCTGCGCAGCAAGTGCTACTAGTCGGTGTGTCGATGGCATTGGGAAACAAGCAGGAGGCGAAATGGAGTCACTGGCTGTAAGCCTAACACAAAACTCTGGAACTCGAGCACTTCTCGCAAATTACCCTAGCCACTTTTTAAATGAACCAATCAGAATGCGCCAATACCCCTACCTCACCTGACGAGAACTATAACCAGCCAGCTCGACCATCCCCTTAGCAATCCCCCACTTGTTGTCACATCATCCAATCGTGAATCTTCACTATCCCATATGGTATCTTAGGATCTGTTCGGGATCCGGATCCACAGCCTGGATCTTGACTCTACAATATACCGGCGGATCTTGGATCCCGAGACACTTGTAGATCACGATATCTGCATATAACTTGTGGATCCTGGATCTCCAATATATTGCGAAATCTGGTTCCTACAACACCTTTCCGGATCTGGATCCCGAAACAGGCGGATTCGGATCCCACAATAAGTAGATCTGGATCCCGTACACTTGGCTAGATCTGGAATCTTACCTTGGCACTTGGCGGATCTGAATCCCGTCTCGGCACGTAGCGGATCCGGATCCCACAACCTCTCGTGGATCCGGATCCCGCAATACCCTCGTGGATCTGTATCACATCGTACATCACTGGATCTGGATCCCCATCTGGGAATTGGTAAATCCGGACTCTTAAGGCGCCATAGATCCGAGATCCGTAGTCCACGAGAGACTATGCAGATCTTAGATCCATTGGTTAATAAATCTTGGATCTTCACCACGACGAGCGGATTTTAGATCTATGTAATATACATAGATCAGTGATTCAACACCCGGTGGATCCCCTGATCCACAGCACAACCGTAGCGATGGTCTGAGTTCTGGGTCTGTCTTAGTTAGGTACGTCTCTGTGGGTCGTGGACCTTCTTTCATCTTGTCTTCTTATTTGTCTTCGTGTCTCGTCTTCGTACTTTTGGCACAAATCAAATACTGTGTCAACAGGTTTTTTGATTTGGGCCAAAGGTGACATTTCCAGTCATTATCCAGCACATCCCGTCCATCACTCTTGTTTCCCATCATTTTTCAAAAAGGTCGCTTTACCACAGTTTGTCAATTCCACGTGATTGCCTATCTACGAAAGAAAGTTATGAATAGATGTAACGCGGATGCAGACGCAAAGGCCGAGTTAATTTCGTTCTACAGCTGATGATGAAAGCTGAGAGTCCAGAAGCTTATTGCGCTTATCTTCAACACATGGTTCGCACTCTCGATGGAAAAACCGACGATCCTTTATTTAGGTATATTGAAGCGAATTGGGAAAACTGTAAGTAGGAATCAGTTAATTATTTCCGGAAATAATCTGCCACATCTCAATAACCATATGAACAATCGGATTGAGAGTGGATGGGGCACGCTAAAACAATTCGTGGAAGGTGCAGATTCGATTGACGACTTAATATTAGTGCACTGATAATGCTACAAGAATGGGATCAAGAACGGTATATGACCGAGTTTCGATCTCTAGGTACTCGACAGGCACCTCATGCAGACGACGCGGGCGATCCGGAATTGCGCAGCCTGGCTAGATTTTTATCCACGTACGCTTATAAGTTGGTTCGTAATCAGTACCATTTTGCTGTATCAGCTGAAGCCCAATACGACATCACGATTGTGACCTATGTCATTTGAAGTCGTCCTCTGGGAGCGACACGAAGGGTACATTAAGGTATGTCTGCTTCCTATTCTTTGTCCGGTGTAGACGGTAACCTAACCGGCCGTTGTGTTTTGTTAGGAGTTCCAATGTGATTGCAGATTCATGAGAACTACGTTGCTGCCGTGCAGACACGCTATCTACTCCGAAATCCAAACCGGATGCCACCACGTGCTAGTTGCGTAGCCACCACAGAGATGCGCTTGGCTGGAGATGACTCCACTGCAACCTCGTATTTAGCACGGTGGGACAAGTTGGGCTACTACACCCTTGAGCAACTGATGATCATGAAGAACATAGGTGTCAGAGATTCAATGAATGCAGTGGAGAAGACCCTTCAGTGGATCTAGAGCGTCAATCTTCCTGTATTTGGGCAACAATTGGGTCAAAAAGGTATGCCCAGTATGGTTGTCCGGTATGGTTGTCCGGTATTCTTAATCGCTAACCGGATGTGAAATAGTATTATGCAATGTTAAACATATATTTTACAAAGTGAAGGTTACAAATATGGTTCTGAACGCGTTTGCGCTGGGTACAGAAGAGTTCATGGGGCCAGTCTGCTCAATTTCCGGGAGACTGAATGGCTAAACTCGTGGTGTATCCTGGCTGGATTATATTATCTGACAAAGTACGATGTGCTGAAGCAAGAGGTCTAATTTTTCCCCTTTTAAAGATGAAATGACGAAAATTAAGTGCGTTCAGGCTCATGGGGTTTTAGAGACGAGGTTCATAGAATTTGTGGCGTCGTCAACGCAGGGGGATTCCATTGGGTTGCGTTTTACATGGACGAAACGGTGCAACCCGTCACGTGTACTATATTCGACCCCCAACATATCCGTGTGGTCGCCCACAAACCCTGTTAAGTACGATTGATTTATCCGTGATTTACAGAATTGCGTAGGACAGTGCTGATTTTGAAGTGACGGAAGGTCGCGATGTTTCGACTCGGACCCCACGCCTCGGTCTGAATCGCCGTGGGAGCAAGCGCTGCGCGCTGTGGAGGATGGAGTGAAGGAAATGGTAACGCTGCACTACCCGTTCGGGATAATATTCTTTACAACAACAAAAAAGATGAATATTTGCACGGCTTTTTAAGACGGGTATCATCTACACATTTGATGTTGAGATGATGTTGGAGAAATGGTTGGGTTCTTTGTCCGTGCACAAGCAGAAGCTCCCGTATCATGCAGCTTTTGAGGCGTCGGGCGGACTCGAATCTTAGAGACGAACGAAAAGAGGAGCTTCGGAAGCTCGGACCTTGACGATTTGAGCGTCGATGCTTTTCGTGCAAGGACAGTGACAATACCCACCGAGCAGCCAAGCCACGCAGAACAGTCATTGTGCTATCGTCCGCGCAGAGCTCTCAACTGAGATGAAGCCGAAAAAAACAAAAGCAGCTAACAAGAAGGAATGTGCTCGAGCGTTAAGGGAACTCCATACGATGCGGCTCTGGTGCATCGAATTCGCAGCATTTCTAAGCACGAGACAGGAAAACGGCTGACAGAAGAGAGACAACGCACTGCTAAGTTGGAGAAGGAAGCGCTCAGAGCAGCACGTAAGAGAGGCAAGCAGGAAGCATTCACGCTCCAACCTCCCAAGTAGCGAAAGCAGCGCACACCGGGAGAAATTACGAATGTGGTCCATACAAAAACCAAGTAAGTAGGAGTGACCATTCCCAGGGTCCGAGGTGTACCACCCTCATATACCCTCTACATAGTTAAGTCAGTCAAACAAAATATGGCCATTATCGTGTCGCACACGGATACCAAGAGAAGTTACAAGATGCTGGAGAAAGGCCTGAGAGAAACTATCATATCACAGCTGAGTTTACCGGATCAAGTGGAGTACAAGATTTGTGATAGGATCAAACGGGATGGCGGAGTCTGAGCTCTTTTCTTTTTAGAGAGCATGATAACAGAGCATGTGTGGACGGCTGAGCTCTACTCTCGCGAGCAGTATTATATGCTGCGCTACTTAGCACACATGATTCAGGACGCCGAAGGATACATCGTAAAGGACATTTAAGAAGTAGTAACGAGACTCGTTTACGGTTAATTCAGTCCATTTACCACTTACGATTTAAATCAATGTTGCAGTATGTCTTTTAAAAGTGTTTGATTAATAATAAGCCCGTGTATTCTAAAGTCTTAGCGGTTGGAACAATGATGGAGTGACACACACCATATTGATTTTCGAAAATTTGAAAATGTTTGCTACGTAAACTACGCGTATCTACTTTATTTATTTTTTACGTGGGTAACGCAGTTACGCACGCTGTTGGGTGCTATGCACGGTCCAGGAACAGTGCGAAATATCCGATGGATTAAACACCGTCAGGATGGTCGGCCGCTTAACTACTTCACCAATGCCATCATGTGCCATCGATAATCGTATTACCCGTATTGTACCCTGCCAAATTATATACCCTGGCCGATTTCGAGGATACATTACATGTATACTAATGTTATCCCCCCAGTACTCGCGCCGTATTTCACGTCAAGTCCCGGTTCTGGCATGTTGTTATAAACAACATGTTAAGAAAAGTCTACACTTCAGGTTTGTATTAGCCCGCATAGGTACGAAGCCGTTTTCTGAAACCAAAAACTGGATGTCGGTGCATGGACACTGGTGTAACACGTCTCTGTCCTTTAAGGTTGTATATGGCGCCGTCGTCACGGCAACTACAACACACATGCCGTATATAATACCTACATCGATGAACTTTTTATTGAGGACGTCCTTTCCATGATAGGCATATGAACAAAACTTAGGCAGCAATGCTTAGATTTATTGATTGCACACAAATAAGTATTGAAGTTATGGTCACGACGCTACAACGCGAGTCACTCATCAAGCATAACACTTGATTACTCTTTCTGCGTGGCTTCGATCTCGACGGCCTCTTCCTCGGTATCTCTTTCATCTTCTTCATCCTCTGCAACGTCTTCCTCCTCTGTATCACCGTTTCGGCGTCTCTTCTTCTCAAGGCCCCACATCTGTATGTCGCGCCCGACGAGAGGGCGCGGTCTATCCTGGCCGTTGTTCCATATCTGATGCCACGTCAAAGTGTTACCGTGGTAGTGACTGGGCCTCGCCCGATCGCAAAGGTAAACCCTGCAGGTAATAAAAACATGTTACTTTTTGCACATGTGGTATAATACAACATGCCAGCTTACCTCTTGTTGCCGTCGCTGCGGGCGTCACAAGAAAAGCGTGTTGCACAGCGCTCTCCCTTCTTCTGATTCCGAATGAGCAAACTTTACACTGGTGCTGAGGGCGCTTGCGAATGTCCCCGGCGTACTGCCAATTAGGGAACTCCGTCAGCTTATGCTCAGCGGGGACTGCACGCACCGGTTCGCCTTGGGTCGGCGGCCCTGGTGACATCATCTAGCATCAAAATAGAAATATATATAGGTGTCCGCAAGTATGATACGAAATAATAACTTGCGGGGTCTGTGAAGTCCGCAGGCGTGAGCTTCAACATCTGGGCCTGTACGATGCGCAGAAATTTGGCGTGATCAGCTGGACGATCCCCGCGCTGCTTCTGGACCTCTCGGTGGACAATGTAGGCGTTCACAATTGCCATATCGACGAGGCCCAGAAAATTTGTTTTGTAGTATTTTCTAAACACCACAGCCTGTTGCAGCGAATAGCGCTGGAGGCGGAGCTGGTCGTGAATGTCCACGCCCCCCCCCATCCAGCGCTGGTAGTCGCGCATCATGGCTGGACAGGGGACCACAACCTTCCGCCCGTCCCGCAGGCGTCGCTCTGAGCATTGCAAATCACAATTAGATAGAAAGAAAAAGGAACAAATCAATGAACAAATCAATGAACACTACTTACCACACGACTGCAGCACTCTGCTGCCACCCGTACATAGGAGGTGGGCAGGCTTACGGTCCCACCACAGCAAGGCAGTGAGAGGGGGGAGCACTTGGCCACCGCCATTCTGGTGGTGCCGCGCGGGATGTGTTCCGGCCGATTCTCTTACTCAGCCTTGATTGCTGAAGGGAACCCCTGCTTGTTAGTTTGAATTGTACCGACTGCGTACACATTTCGGCTCAGCAACTGCAGTGCAAGTTGCACAGAAGTGTAGAACCGGTCAGTCACGACCACATGGAATACCCCGGCCTGGGGCGACGGCAAAACTTCGTGCAGATTTCGCACGACCGCATCTGGTCCCGAGTTCGGGTCCGCAGAAAATTTGTGGACGACTCTCCATCCATCTCACTGGTGTGCTGGTCAGTACCGCAATATACTTCCAGCCTAGCATGTAGTACATACAACATGATAACAGGTTAGGATGCTGTATATACAACATGTTCAACTTAGCGACTCTCCATCCATCTCACTGGTGTGCTGGTCAGTACCGCAATATACTTCCAGCCTTAGCATGTAGTACATACAACATGATAACAGGTTAGGATGCTGTATATACAACATGTTCAACTTAGTCACAATAAATACCACCGCGGACTTCATGATGAGCCGCGGTGGAAAAAACACATACAAGCATGAAGCACACCTATACACGTACCGAAGGCAATACGCAGTGTTCGCACAGCAGGCCATGAACAATTTGGCCCCCACTTGTGCGGCTTGTCCTTCAGAAACTGCCTCATCACGTTGAAGCGGCTTCGTGAGGGGATGATGGCTTCGTCAAAAGCGAGAACCGGGGGTACGTTGTGTCCGGCTAAAAACGTTCGCTGCATCGTCTCAACGACTGGTCGAACCTTCCAAGCACAATCTGTATCCACCTTGGCATCCGAGTGTGCAGGTTCTGCATGATCCTGCCAAACCGAGCTTTTGGCATGTAGCGACCAAACGTACCAGCAGGAACAGCACCTACAGTAGTAGTAGCCCAATGATCCGATAGACTTCGAAAATGGGGGCATAGCATGCGAGCAGTAAGTAACCCAATACACTTCACGATCTCGTGACCTTTGATCGGCTTGTGTTTCTTGGTTTCCTTTTCCAAAACCTCGTCGCGTGTCATGTCCTTTCCTTGTTCTCTCTGCTTTCGGTGAATCTCGTCAACACGCTCATTCAAATGCTGATCGTAGTACCGATTACTCTCCTTCGCGATATGGGTCCACAAGCTCCTAGGTAAAAGAAGAAGAACAAATCCAAAAGCGATGTGGCCCGTTCAATAACCTCAGGTGTGGGTCCATACTCCTTATCGAAGATTCCTGGATTCTCCGTATCATCTGGGAAACGTTTCTAAATCTGAAGTAGCAAAATACAACATGAACGTCATTAGCACATGTTGTATATCATACATGCAAATGTATGGTACTTACCAAGATTCAACCCGCTCACTCGCATCTGCTTCAAAGCGTCTATATCCTGCGCTAGCACTGCCTGTTTCTCGGTCGTGAGGACATCCCAGTTTGATATTGTCTTGCTCCATTCGCGCGGTAGCTTCTTCACTGCTTCCTTCAGACGTTTGCGAGCCAATCGCTTGGCCTCGTTCTTCCAGCGCCGAGTCATGATTGCTAATCCATCCAGCCTGCTTTCATCCAGCTCGCCTCCGTTGCTTTGTGCCCCCCCCCTCCTCCTCCTCCTCGACTTCTTCCAGCTCCTCATCATCTTCTTCATCATCACCAACATCGTTCAAGTCTTGTGTGAAGTACCAGCTCCCTGAGTCAGAGCTTTCACTTTCAATGTCTGAGTCCATTCCAACGAACCCATTCTCAGCACAGTCTAACCTCGTCGAAAAATATGGAATTACTCCAGAAATAGGCGAATCAGGTACGTCTAGATCTAGCGATCTATAATATACAACGTGATAAAAATATGCCATGTTGTATATACGTCATGTAAAAGACAAGTACAGTACCTTGCAGTGCTCCTTGTCGGTACTGCCGATTCAAGCGCCGGCGACGCATCCATCGACGTTGCAACTGACACCACTGACACCACAAGCGCATCCATCGGCTTTGCAACCGACACCACAGGCGCTTCCGACGAAACACTCGCCCGAGTAGATACTTCCAGTACGGGATCACTACAACTACACATGGTTTTAAAATACAACATGTGGGAAATTAGCATGTTGTATAAGACAGCATGAACAAGTACTTGCGTACCTCGATGTTGTTCGCGTCTGCAACGAAGGCACTGGTCCTGTCGACGCGTCCGAGGGCACCTCAGGCACTTCTACATCAGATGAGGACCTTGTAACAACCGAAATAACGTCAGTGCAATCAGCATCAATACATGAAGCATATACGTACCGCGTTGGAGATGACGATCCCTCACTCTCGTCGACTGCGTCATCAGTAACATCGTGAGGACTTGTCTTCCGCTGTTTGGTCGTCTTGCCCTTCGTCCTTTTGGCTCTTCCTGCTCCTCCAGTCGAGCCATTGCAGCAGCACGCCCAGCACCTCGTTTCTCCTCCTCTAAACGCAGTCGCTCCTTCTTCCGCGCCAAAGCCTTCATCGAAGCCTCGGCGGTAGCACGCGAAACAGCAACGGTCTCTTTTGCCACTTTCACTTCCCTCGCCGTTGGTTTCTTCGGCATCACCACTTTCTTGCGTGTTGTCGCGGCCGGGCGCTTACCTTTCGCCCGACCCTTTTTACCACGGCATCACCACTTTCTTGCGTGTTGTCGCGGCCGGGCGCTTACCTTTCGCCCGACCCTTTTTACCAACTTGACACTGCTCCCCCCCTTCTCCGCCTGCGTATCCTTCTTGCTTTTCTTCTCTGCTGCTAAGTACTGCAGCTTTGCCCATCGGGGGTCGCCTTGGTGGTGTTGGCTCGTGCCACGCTAACAGGTGCAGGAGCTTGTACGACGACATGTGGATACGGCGCGGCACGTGGTTCCTCGGTCCCGAAGTCTGCGTCGGTGTCTCGGTCGCCAGCGATGTAGCCTTTGTGCTCGGCGACAAGCCGCAGCCAGTCCTCCATTGAGCGTCGCTCCAAGCGTGCCACGAACGCTTCCGAATCGCTACGTGTTTCCCGGTGCCCTACCATCGCTTGTGTGGTTCTCCGTTCTTTTCGCAAATGACTGGGAACTTCTTTGTGGTTTGCTGGGTAAATTGTCAGCCACCAATTCAGCGACTAGGCGGCAAATTTCCGTACCTTTTCAAAACGGTGATGTCCATCCCTTGACTTTTTATGATAATTTTAAACCTAGCCCTGTGCAAAACGGCAGAAATAGTGCGAAAAGCATGTTGTCTTTAACAACATGTTATAGAAAGGTGCAATCGACGACGTTGAAATATACAACCTCGAGTGCTGGGGGATTATTAGTATTCCGTATACTATTTGAGATTGCGTAAAACAAACGGATGCTAGTTAACATTTTGGAGTTTTCGAGTAAATCCACTTTAAAGCTGACCGTTTATTTTTCGTACTTAAGTGTTTTTTCATTAGGCAATTTTGTTAAATCTCTAAATTTGGCGGAGTGTATCGACGGCATCAAATTCATCAGGTTGACATGCAAACAGCGCATGGTCTGTAGACTCAGAAGAAGATGTATCCAGCGGCAACGATATTTTGCCAAGCGAAAGCGATGAAGATAGCAGTAATTCCGACATCGAAGATACTACAGTGGTCACCGAAATTAGTGTGTGTTCAGAATTAGTGTCATACGCGAATTAGTGTC
>JAIKVB010001040.1:0-16115 GCA_024679045.1 Phytophthora brassicae
TACGCGACGGTCGCGGGATTGACTACAAGTGCTACCAGGTGTGACGGGGGTCACACGCACCGTGTGTTGCTTAGAGGAAGCGTAGCTTTAAACCTTGACAGACGCCCTGCGTCTCTGTCCGAAGATAGCCGAAGAAAGCCCTGCTCTCTTATAGTCAATTAGGAAGCCCTCCCAATTGACTTGCACACTTGTAGGTTAGATTTAAACTGAGTATTTATTTCAGATGTTATGAAAGAAGTACTGTAAAACGGTATAGATAGTGCACTCTTTATAAGCACCAATCACAACGAGTGGAGGAGAAGACTTGTGACTCTCATAAGTACGAACCGTACTTAGGGAGATGGAGAGGTATCCTATAATTACTGAATAGCCCCAACTTGAGGTTTTAACCCATCAGGTGAAACACCTCAATGTGTAAACACACATCAACTTTGGTCGCAATCCAACAGTTGGAATTGAACCCCGTTACAGGTACGGTCCCCACTTGATGTCCAAGGTTTCGGGATAGCTTGGCCGCAGGTTGAAGCCGTAGACGTGGCGGTAGTGAAGGCGGCGTCTCTATCAGCTTGACAAAAGTGCTATGACCAGTGTCTTGTCCTCATTGACCCACAGTCCGGTCGCCAAGGCGAACGTGGCCGCTATCGCCAGCACCACAATTACTTCCGCAACCGATTGAACATAGCTAGAGGTATCATCGGCAAAGCCGCCGACTTTCAATCGTTCCACCCCGGCCTCACTAGTGTGTAAATGCCCTGAATGCGGTCGTCCGCAGTCAAGACGCCGATACAGTGCCTCGAGAACAAGAAGGAAAAGCAGGGTGCGAGCGGGCACCCTTGCCGTATTCCACACGTCACGCTCACCCATCTGGAGTGATACCCGTTGGCCAAGAACCGTACCGAGGTGCCCTCGTGCATCCGCTTTATTACCGACGTGAACCGAGTGGGAAAGTCCAGCCATTCCAGGCCTCGTAAAAAATTGACGGTCCACGGAATCATACGCCTTCGCAAAGTTAGGCAGAATGGCAAACGCGTCAGCCATTACCGGGTCCGTCGTTACCACCACTTGGGTCGCAGTGAAGAGGTCGATCGTCGCATAATAGTCTGGAATGGGACGAATCCGTTCTGTTTGGGATGAACTATGGCGTGCAACGTAGAACTTGTCCTGGTGGCTAAAATTTGCGTGACGAGCTTATAGTCCGTGTTTAGTAGGGATGGTGAGCTGTAGTTGAGAGGGTTAGAGGGTTAGAGGCTGCGCCTCCTTTCTTCAGGCAAAAGATGTCAGCGTGTAGGAAAGAAGACATAAAGTTTCCATCCTGATACCATTTGTTGAAGAGGATCGTCAAAACAGGGATGAGCAAGCTGGCGAAGTTTCTGTACCAGTCATTGCCCAGGCGGTCGGGTCCACATGCTTTCCCGGGTTTGGAGGCGCCGATCGCAGCCGCGACTTCACCTTCAGTGAACGGATAAGCGATTGAGCTCAATATGGTAGCGTATTGTCCTGTCTCCCCCAACCACGACCATACTTCTTGTCTGTCAGCGGCTGTTGAGGCAGGTTGCTGAAAAATAGGTGTACAGGCATCCACCAGGATGTCAGCCTTCTCGTGCACCGTCCGTTCCGGATGCCTCCGCGGACAGAATCGTGATTCCCACACGTAGGCAAAATCAAAGTTGAATTTCTCCAGCCACAAAAGTTCAATCTGACTTTATTTCGTGTTTATAATCAAAATTTCATTATGGACGCCAGTTAGTGTGGCGCACACATAGATTTTTGGCACACTCAGCCTTTAGCGAAAGTCTTCTAATAGACGCTCTAACGGCCCCGCTTGTTGACACAGGGCTAACGACAACACCCCTACCTACAGGTAGCAGTCCCCCGAAAAGTTAACCTCAGAGTGCCGTAAAGCTTCGGTTCGCGGTCGGTGTCTTTCATGTGAGCTATCTCTAATAATGACATTTATTTCATGTCCAATTGTAGTATAGGCCTGCAAAGATGCTGCTCGGCTTCGTCTTGCCGATCATATGCATTTTGCTTATGTGATTGAGTGTGATACGCACCGAATCACGGAAGCAAGCACACAAGAACGTCGTAAAAAAACTGAGGCTGACAACTGAGGAGGGCACGCGCTTCTTACAGGCAATCCACGCATCACCAAATCGGTTGCTTTTCGGGACAATTTTCGTATGGATTCTGCTGAGTTTGACTCTCTCTTTCAGTTATGCAGATATCATATTGACACAACTGTAAGGGACCAGCGGGAGGTTCTTGCAGTTGCTTTATATTGGATCGGGACTGCGGCAACATGTCGTACACAAGAGTTCTTTTCGATTTGGCTTACTCTACAGTGCATAAGTACCGTATTCATAGAGTATATTCAATTGTAAAGGCTCTTAAAGATTTAATTAAGATGCTAGCCTCTGTTCCGGACGGTTCATCCAGCGTTTCCCTTATTTTGATCAAGCCATCTGTGCGATCGATGGAACGCATTTTCAGTTGGTGGTACCCAGTGAGACACCAAGCGGTTAAGGAATCACACGGGTTTCGTTACGACAAACGCTCGCATTGCGTGTGACGGGAATATGAAGGTGGGCTTTGCTGTGGTGGGTGCAGAAGGAAGCGCCCACGACTCGATGGTGCTACAGTGGATTCGCTTTTTGGAGCGTGTTGCGGATAACTTTTATGTGCTAGCCGATGCATGATATGGCCTTAGCAAAAAAGTACTGACGCCGTATCGAAGCGTGCGCTACCACCTGAAGGGATGGGTAAATGACTCAGGTAGACCCCGAAATAGCAAGGAATTATACAACCTTCGCTATGCAAAGACCCGCAATAGAGTCGAGCGCGTTGTTGGCGTTCTGAAGTGGCGCTTTATGGTGCTGAGATCGGGTATGGATTATGAAATGATTAACATTAAAGCGGTAATATGTGCATGTCATGGTGTCCACAACTTTCTACGGGAGTTCGACAGCTTCGATTTAACAGAGGACTTTCACGATTCGGCTTGGAATCATGAGCTAGATCGGATAATTAAAGACTCCAGTCAGTTTTGATTTTAGCAGTTGTACAACATTGCGTAAGTGGATGACAATGATTTGAGTAGCGATGGTGAGAGCTATACAGCGAGTGAGGATGAGAATAGTGACTCTACCAAATACAGTGACGAGCCAATGCTGGGATACAGCGACCCATATTTCGATGATAACGACGAATGCATGACTTCGGCGAGTGCAGGTGTGCTATCAGCTTGGACATGTTCGACTGAGCTTAATTAAGCCGTGCTGCTACGAATATCACTTGAACCACGTAAACTACATGCATGTTCCTACTTCTACTCTTGATACTTTGCTGATTAAATTCTTGCTGATTGTCGCGCAGTGTAGGCAATTTAAAGACTGTCGTTCTTTGTTGCTTCCAAATTAAACACCCGTTCGTGTCGTTATCCTGTTTGGCACCCGGTCGTTGTGGTTTGTCTGGCTTTGCACTTTTGAGGTACCCATCTTCATCTTCATGAACGCCTTCGTAGTACGCGTAAGAGATGTCAGTGCTTTGGTCAGATCTTCGTCGGATTTCGGTTTCTTTTGAGCCCTGTTACTCTTCAGTGTACTACCACAAATTCGTTTGACCTTGTCCACGCGTTGCTGGTGACTGCTTGATGGATCTTCTGAAGCACTTGATGGGTCTGGTTGGGCGGTCGTGGTGTTTTTGGATAGGGGTGATGACCGGGATCCAGCATCACCTTCACTTCCGTTGTCGTGACTAGCCCATTCTGGGATAGATCCGTCACTAACCCAGACACTGTGGTGGCATGCGACCCGGTTGCGCGAGTGTCGCCTGGCAAGCAAAAAATAGACATATATTACTGCTGTTCGTACAATCAGAATAATATTCAAAACTCATACCGGCAATCAGACAGCACGCCGTAGCATGAGGAAACCCGTGCACACGAATCGCCGCAATTTTCGATCTCTGCGTCGGCTTATCTGTCAGAAGCTTTTCCCACACGTCGTCACCCAGCATTGGCTTGCCGGTGTCGGGGCAGATACCAGCGTCGCTTACGTTAATCAGGTACATGTAGAGGTCATAATCTTGCATGAGTATGTTGTACTTGGACTTGTATTGTCCTATAAAAGAAGAAAGCAGTTGATTCACATCTGACCTAGATCAGAACTCTAGACACACGCGCACCTGTTACCTCTGTCCAGGGCTCTATTGTGCTTGGGGTTCAACTCGCTTACAGTTTTGTTCCACGCCTTGGTCTTGATTCATTTGTCATTCGTTAGAGAGCCATCGCTTCTAGCAGAAAAGTACTCGTCCAGTAGGTCAAACTCTTCCATCTCTTTCTTGGTTGCCCTAGTAGTTGCGTAGAAACCACTGGGTGTGCTGTAGTCGTTAGCCATTTTGCAGTTATATGGCTAACTTGGTCGTCTTGGTGCGTCGTTGCTTGACGTCCTAGCTGATAATGATGCTTAAGTAGAGATCCAGTTTGCAACCCAAGGGAACCTTTTCTCTATATTGACATTCAAGATACCACTCTTCTTAACAATGACCTAGGTGAAAACTGCTCCGCAAATAACAGCTCCCACTCTAAATTTTCATAACGCGTGTCACTCTTCTCAACAATGACCTAGGTGAAAACTGCTCCGCAAATAACAGCTCCCACTCTAAATTTTCATAACGCGATTATATCGCCTATTTCGAGCTACAATTGCATTTTTGTTTTGACGTGTTCACGCCCACAATTTTGCATTGAAATAGAATTTTTGCCCGAAAGTAAGATTACAGAGCCATCTCGGACACGGCTTAAGGCTTTTTTGAGGTGATTTACTACGGAAGTTTAAAGTTGAGCCAGTGGGTGGAGCTTGATTTGAAGTTGCCAAGAAAAACGCAAAATAAAAACTTGCAAAAAGGCCGGATCATAGAGATTTGTCAGTACGACCCCCCCATCGGCGCGCGTCTCCTACGATAATTGGGAGGACGCGTTATTACCTGCTTCATCACAACGGGTAGGTATAGAGTCGGCTAGGGGTTGCTTACACGAACATGCACAAGAAAGAGGAAAAAAACAAGTTTCATGACGGCAATATCAATGCGCGTCCTATTTAAGCGGTCAAGACGATCCGCGGGGACCTTGCAAGAAGCAGAAGAGAATCGACACGAACGGACCGCGGACACAGAAAAGCAGCGTATCGGCGAAATAGTACAGACGAATCCAATCTTTTTCGTACCATTCATTAAACAAGTTTTCAAACCCGTTGCTTAATGATACTTTTATTTAGGTAGAACATAATTAAATGATACTTTTGTTTCAATTTTACCTAAATTATGATTGCTCTATTTTAGATAGGTTCCAGACTTCTTTGAAAGCCCTAACTAGGTGCATTTGAAAGAGCAGCTTTTTAGAACAGAATACTGCCTAAAAAGGTTTTTAAAAATTGTTTTTCTTGAGACGTCTTGCGGCGACGCTAAAAAAGTTTCCTGTACTTGGCATTTTTGGAAGCTACGACCGTCGAAATGTAGCCAAAGGGTCCCTCTATAGCCTAGTATAGGTCGTTTGCTTTTGAGGTTCTTTTCCGTTTCGTTTGAATTTATCTCAAAAGCATATTATGCTTAATCGAGGTTTGTTACTCCACTAATTAATATGCATGCTATACTTGATATCAAATGAAGCAACAGTTAGGACAGGATGATCTGTACTGCTTGGGACCGACGACATTGCATCAGATCTGGAAAAAGTCAAAATTTGACAAAGTTGTGGGTGTCGGCGCGAGACGCCTCCCAAAAAAAATTTTTCCCAAAACAAATTTTTTTAGTCCTTTTTTTTTTAATCGAGTGCTTCTCAAAAGCTGTTAGTTTTTAGTCACAACAAATTACACCACGTGAATCTGCTCACCGAGATTTACCAGGATCCGGTCTTCTTTACTGGTTACAGGTAGAATTGAAAATGTTTTTTTTAAAGCAGAAACGCTGCTCTCTCCAATGGTACTTTCCGTACCTCGTAAAACGCATGGCAAGTTTGAACAAAACAGCACTGAACGCGAATGTTGCAAATTGGCTGAGATTTTTGGCTTCATATAAAACAATCATTAACTTTTTACGGAACTATTCGATAGTATCACTATATAATAAATGCTACCTTAAACTGCTGCAGCCTTGCCTTCGTCGTCTGCTACTTTCTTCGCTCTAATGCGTGCCGCTGAGCGCTCTCGACGCTTTTTCTTTATTAGCGCGTTTTTCTCCACCATCCCCACTGTCGGCAACGCGTATAGCTCATCGTCGATGAACTCGTTTGGCACGTAGGGCTTGATCTTGCTGTTCATATCCACCATCTTTTCGGGGTTGCGCTCTCTGTCTTCTGCGAATGGAATGCACTCCCACATCCTCTTAAAATCCTACAGCGTATGCAGGGGCGCGTTCGAAACTGTACATTCCGTAGGTTCGCTAGTGGGGCGGCGGCGCACTCGACAACGCCGGGCTTTTGACGTGTCGTTCTAAAAGAGCTGGTACTGTTGGATGCCCTTTATTTCTTGTGACTTGACCCGAGGAAGTCCTTGTAAAGCTGAAATGCTTCATTCTCCGTGTCTAGGTTTATTGTGCGACTTGTAGGGCTGGCTTCGTCGAGCTGAAATGCTTCATTCTCCGTGTCTAGGTTTATTGTGCGCCTTGTAGGGCTGGCTTCGTCGACTGCTTTCGAGAGGGTGGCCATATTCCAGGCCGAAACTCGTGGGATGTGCTGCTTCGCTCGACCGAAGCCGCGATAGACTGCGTTTTTAGCAACGTAAACCATCAACTTACGGCAGCGATTATGACCTCTTAGCAAAGAGATCATATTTTTTTTTAGATTTTAAAATCTATTAATATCCAATCGGAATACGAAACTATAGATACTGGACGTTCTAGATCAACAAGCTACGGTACTATTGGACGAAAAGTGCTGAGTGTGTAGACAAATGAAATAGTATGAAAACCGTCAAAAATTTCCGCCTACAGCAGTTTATGGCAAATTGACGGTATGGTTTAAAGTATAATTATAGGTACCAAAGTTTTCAATTTTTTTCACAGCACATGACAAAAGCGAATCCACTGAAGGGCCCTCAGTGGTAGTGACCTGATTTGGGGTTTCAGGTTTTCAGCGTCCCCCTGTCATTCTTTATTCAAGTCTTGCCTATTTAGGAGTCTCCCATTAATGTCGACCGTCTTCCTTTTCTTTTTTGAGCGCGTATCACTTGGCGCTGGAATCCACAACAGCTCTGACCGCACTGTTTCCCGGACCTTAAGCCATGGTGGACTCTTAAGATTCTTGGATCCGCCGGACTTGAAAAGCTCGAGTCGCTGCTGCATCTTAGGGTATGAAAGAGGCTGCAGTCCCGTAACCTCAAAGCTTCCACGCACATTGTCCGAACGCGTAACGATGCCATTTAACCATGCTTGCGAAGCAAGCTGCACAGCATGTTTCTCGCTGACACTTGTAGAGCCAGTCGTTATCATAAATTGGTGCACGATGCGCTGCAAGACTGTTTTGAAAGGCTTGAATACGCCGACGTCCATTGGTTGGAACAAGTGCGTCACATTACTCGGTAGTAGAACGAGTATCACTTTGCACTGGGCAGCCATGTCATAGATCTACTTGCTCTGGTGACTCGCACAACCATCACAAATGAGCAAGAGTGGACGTCGGACCGACGTTGGCACAGACTCGGAGAAGTGTTGAACCCATTTGCAGAAGATAGGCGCTTGCATGAACCCCTTCGGAGCAGTCGAGACCTTGGCTCCCTCCACAGCACACTGATCTAAGATGTCACGGTCCAAACGCTTTCCTGGCACCAGAAACAGAGGAGGGACGATATAAGCACTTGCCGATGCGCACGCGACAATGGTAAGGTGGAAGCTGGTACTGATCTCCTTAGTCCACACGTTTCGCGAGCCTGAAAGAGCAATTACCTTTTTACTCTCGCTCCTTGTGAGAACGACGTCTCATCCATATTAAACATCCGATCAGGCGTAATCCCATTCTCAATGACAACTTTTGCAACTCTTAAGAAATATGCCCACACCTCAGACATGTCCGTCTCATCGCGTTGCCTTTTAATAACTTATGCCATTCGAAGTGTGAGCGATGAGTGACGACCCAGAAAGCGATCACACCAGCCGCGACCGATCGCACCGGACGATCTTAAGTTGCCGTACATTGCTTGGTATACTCCATTAGCCTTGACAATCAAGTCATCACGAGACACTGGATATCCATTTTTCTGCATGCCCACCACCCAGTCAAACATATCCCGCTCAGCTTCTTCCCCAAGAATTGGACTTGGACCTGGCCGTCTCTCGGCTTTAGTGTGTTTCTGGTTATGGATCTTGCGATATAATGTCCGCTCGGGTAGTGTGTACTTCGTCGCTATGGCATTAACACTTGCTCCATCATGGACCTCTCTGCACGCGGCCTCCATGTCCTTAGCGCTGTACCTCTTACGACTTCCCCCCATTCTGCCAAAAACTGCTGATTTAAGAGTGCAACGAATCAGATTGCTCAAAATATGTTTGCACAAAAATGATTGGCTGACCCGAGGTTCCTGTCATAAACTGTTGTGCTGCCAAAATATGATGTAATACGTTATGACCCTTTTGAAAAAACTTCAGTTTTGCCTCCTCGAAGATCCCATAGTTGGCCAGCACTGTCAGAAACCAGACGACGTACGAGTTTTTGTTTTGCCCCCTGCGTTGTCCGCCCAAACTGTAAGCTTTGCGTGTTGCACGTGCTCGCAGATCTTGTCCTCCCACGCCATCTGCATCATTCCATAGTATCCGATCGTGTGAGCCAACATGGTGCAGACCTCATCTGCGCCTTTTCCGCCCTTGCGCTCACCGTATAGAAAGTGGTGATGAAATTTGTCGTTGGCGGAGTACACGCCGAAGAACGAGACGCTCCACAGAGACAAAAAATACCACCCAGATGGGGTGTCGGGCGTGTGAGGAAGCTTGAGGTTTTGGGCGTAATCCATAATGAACACTAGGTGCCCTTTTCCAGCTTTTTCAACGTCTTGCTTGTATTCAACCCTGGTTCATAGCGACACAGCCAAAGTTAGAAATTATTAAAATGTATCATTAACAAACCACCAACAATTCAAAAGTATCACTAAATACCTTATCGTTTTGGCGTCTTCTAAATGCTCTCCGAACACCTCGGCGCTCTAATACTCTGTCATCTGTAGTCGGTAGATTGCGCATTCGTCGCACACTTGGTCTCTGGGCGACCGAATTCCCCTACCACCTCGCCTAAAAGCGTCGATACTTCGACGAACCACGACACTAGGAGCTCTGTGTCAATCTTTTTGTGGTTTTTGTTATTCCTTCCACCATGACGCTTAATTGCGATGCCTTCATCGCACACACGCTGTCGGTATGAGTGCAGCGTCCGATGACTAATGCTGTAAAGCATTTGGAACGCCTCCTTGCACACGGGCCCAACGTAGGCCACGAGGTACTGAAACTTCTCTCGTGGTTTCGTGATAGTTTCGTCTGCTCCAGCTCGCGAGTCCGTTCTTGCTTGTTTTGCGACCCTTCCGGGTCCTGCGGCGGCGGCACACACCGCGATTGTCGTTAGGAGTGATGTCCGCTGCCCATCTTTCGTCATTTCACGCAAGGAAGACACCAGCTGGGTTATTTGTACCCGCCTACCGATGAGGCACTGCTTCACGAAGCACGAGAGACCCTCCAGTCGCTGCACCTCCTTTTCTAGAGGAACTGTAGTCCTCACCAACTTAGCCAAGCTGGACATGTTGCGTCCATTTGTCGAGCCGCTGCCCAGATTACCGTCGTCCCCTAGAACAGGAGGGCACTGTTCTCACCCAGGGATGCGCCAGGGCCTTCGTCGCTCTCGGAGAAGGAGTCTCCGAACAGTAGGCGGGTCATATCTCGCTCGTTCTCCATGCGTAAGCGGGCGTTTGGGTGGCAGTTTTTTCTTTTGCTGTTTTCTCGAAACTTCGAAAACGACCTATTTCACCTCACCCAACTTTAAAGGCCTCTAGCGAAAAACCTAAAAAACCCTTAATGATACTTTTGAATAAAGGTCCCTCATATTATATCGCCCTGCCTCATCCACTAAACCCTTTCCTGTAGGGATTAACCCTATAGGACCGAGCGAGATACACCACGGTTGGTCCTGGGTGTAAGCCCGCGTGCTCCCCACACAAAGGTATCTGGTGCCTTAACGCTTGGAAGAAGCGGAAGACGACCTTTATCACTGCAGCACGAATACGTTTTACTTCTTCAAGTACAGTAAAAGACCTACGGCGTAAACGTTTCGTCGTGACGCGCGCCATGGTTGTGTTTATTGCTCAAGCGCTTATGCATAGTGCAGCGGGGCAGCCGTAGACTTTAGCGTAGATGAAGGCTTAGCGACTCTTAGCAGATTAGCAACCTTAATATATATACGAGAACTTATTACGAGCATAAGACAGCAGCTTACAAATTCCAAGATTAATTTGGAGCTTTAATTAATAAAGCGACTAAACTCTTTAACTCAAAAGATAACTGTTTTCTATTATTTTTATATCGGCAAAGCCGGTTTTTGTATATCTATAAAGTTCACTATCGACCATAGTGAAACATAATCAAATGAATATCGATTGGCTGTGTGAGCTTTATTAACTATCGGGAGTCGGAGTATCGGCTTAAAGAGGGATGTGATATTAGATGTATCAAATCAACCAGACCCTTTAGTAACCTAGTTAAAATCTTAAGAAACGCCGTTACACCCTCCCACCAGACTGAGGACACTACGTGTCTTCACTCGTCATATTGCCTCAATCAAGGACAGTTCTACTGAAGGCGTGGCGAGGGACGGGGTCCTCTCTGTGATAGATAAATACTTTATCAGAACTTTACATGTTCAAACAAGCCTAACTGTGAAATGCCTGACAAAACGATTCGGTCTAAAGACAACAACGCATCAAGCCGCTCTCCGAGCCCAACTCGTCCCCAGCACCTAGTGGCCATTGGACAGACGAGCCGGATTTAAAGTGGCTGCCACCAATTTCAACATTCAGTGTGACGGAGTATCACTCACGGAAGCGCCAGCAAAGCGAGCCAAGAGTATGGCTCCAGTACGTAGTGCTAATGAGGAACTCATGGATGAGTGGATACTTATACTGAGGAAGTTGATTACGAATTCGAAACGCTGATGCTCCCTGAGCATGAGGAGCTCTCTGAGCCAGAGAAACCACGCGTGATACGGACTCCTAATCCGTTCCCTAAACGCTCTGGCCACACAGCTCAAACAGCGCTGCGCGCATCGTCGGGTCTGGGGAGCCCCGTTGTCACCAACAACCTCGATGAGGTGCAACAACAGCGCCTGGAAGAGGGTGAGGTGCAGGCTCTACACCCCCTAGAGTCTCAAAGGCTGTGGTGCAGCGACCTGTGGCACGTTCAGTTCTCAATACTCGTCAAGAGTATGGCTTCGAGCCTGTGGATCCTGGTGAGGCTATAAAGGCCCCGGGAATGGCTCGCCGAGCATCTGGATAATAGGCCGTGCTGTGTGCTCTGGTGAGCTCTGCTCTTAAATGCACTGCGGCTGTTCCCACTGGGAAGTTAATAGCTGCAGCGGCTCGGGGTCAACGCGTGAGCCCCGCATCTGACCCACCCGCTTCCCGACCTATTGTCAGAAAGCGTGCCGCGACCTAAGTGACCGCGGATTCGCATGGCGCCTCTGCTCGAGCCGATCGAAAGCGTCTACGATGTCAAGGCAATCTTGCCTCAAAGGTACCTCAAACTCCCAAGAGTTCTCGGAGTGAGGATACCCACGCCACTTCATCAGATACTAGTTTTGGCCTCGGCTACGACGCCTCGCTAGAACACCTTCCACGTGATAGTGGTGAGCGCCCTGCTCAGCAACGCAGGAGGAGAAGGAGACGACGAGGGAGCCTTAGTTCCCTTTACTCCAGCGTGAGTTCCTGGAGACTTGTGCGAACGTATCTCGTCTGACGTCAGACGTCGACTACTTTCGGCCGCAGCTCGATAGAGCGGAATAGGAATAATATCAGTCTTGGACTGATATCCAGGA
This sequence comes from Phytophthora brassicae, assembly GCA_024679045.1. NCBI lineage: Eukaryota > Oomycota > Peronosporomycetes > Peronosporales > Peronosporaceae > Phytophthora > Phytophthora brassicae. The sequence goes on from JAIKVB010001040.1 coordinate 12,056, forward strand.
TCTTCAATATCGGATGCATTGGGTTGAGCAACCCGAGTCTTGCGTGCAACGCTTACAGGCTCTTGAGCTGAAGTTCGCGAAAGCCGAGAAGGTCGAAGACCGGTTTGCGGGTTTGGACCGGAGCCTTGCTCGGATTGAGGATCAGCTTGACGTCCTCTTTCGGATGCAGGAGGCTGCTGCGGCGACACCGCGTGTGGTGCCATCACCTCATCGCTCACCTGAGCCGGGTCATGATAACTCTTAAGCAAGCCCACATAGAACACTTGGTGCGTACATCTTCTTTGGAAGATTGAGCGTATACGCTATGCCCTTCTTGACCACGACCGTATACGGCCCTATAAAGCGAGGACGCAATTTAGTCTTAAAGACTGCAGACGGTGCATGTGTAAGTAGGTTCTTAGCGTTTGAAAAAACTTGTTCATCAATTTCAAACTTTGTTTATTGTTTCTTCCTTTGGTATCTGCTTGCTCTTTTTGCTTATCTTGGCTTTCTGCCATTGCGTCGCGCACATATCTGAAGATATTCAGACGAGTTGATAAAAGTCCATTAAGCTGTTTTTGAACAGTGTTAGGGCTGACAGCAGCAAGCCGGTCGGCTATTTCTCCCCCACCAAGCCCCGAACCAGGTAGTGATAGCGTCAATGGGACACGAGGGGTGAGAGGCCGTTGACGTAGCATTATTCAATGCAAACTCAACGAGTGGTAGCATAGAACTCCTCCGCGAATACGCTACTGAGTTTTTCTTCGAAAACACGATTGACGCGTCAGTTTGCCATCGGTCTGCGGATGATCCGCTGTGGACATGTCCAACTTAGTGCCAAGCACCTGGAACAGATGTCCAAAACTTCCTAGTGAAGCGGGGATCTCTATCAGAGACAATCGATGAGGGCAATCCATGTGAACGGAAGACTCGATCGATACACAGCTTTACGGTACCTTCACCATCAATGGTGTCCGGCACTACCGCCAGAGGGGACATCTTACCTTTCGAATCTTTCGGAACACAAAGTCCAAACTCATGGACTCCCAACACCCAGAGGGGACAGGCAAACATGCCAAAGGTGCAGACGCATGTGCGGAGGGCTTAACCCGTTGGCACGTCTCGCACCTACGCACGTAAGTGCTCGTCCATGTGTACATCTTGGGCCACCAATAGAACAAACTCACAGAGTTGTAGGTCTTTTCACGCCCCAGGTGATCACTAAGTGGTGTGTCGCGCGCCTTATAGAGGATACGGTACTTTAAATCCTCACAATGAGGAGCCACAACACTTGGAGTGTCCTTAGCACTGCTATTGTATAGCAGGCCATCATCGATGGAATAACGGTGAAGGCTCGCGTGTAAACGCGCTGACAGATTCAGCTTCAAATCTAGAAACTCCTTGCTTACCAGAGCATGTAGCAGAGTAACTCACGTATCATCTTGCGCATATGCAGCGCGCATGATGTCTGGCACGGACGACGTCACCATTGTACTATAACATAGCTCATAATCTGGAGGACGGGAAAGTACGTCCGCTAAGTCGTTCTGCCTGATGAGGCGATTGTAGCGCAGTGCGTAGAGCCGCATGGTCTGTGTAGACGACGAACGGCTTAGAGCCCAACAGGTTAACCCTGAATTTGACGAGAGCATACTTCATTGCAAGTAGTTCTTTGTCATGGACTGGATAGTTCTTCTCCACAGCCTTAAGCTGGAGAGACTCAAATGCAATAACGCGTCCGTGCCCATCGGCATCAGCTTGTAGCAAAGCACTGCTTATGGCAAAGTCAGTGGCGTCACAGACGACACTGAACGGACTCAGGGTCTGGCAATGCCAGTATTGGCGCACGGAGGAGACTGCCCTTAACAACCTCATAGTCTCCTTGATGATCGGTCTTCCAACACCAACTTTCATCCTTCTTAAGGAAATTGGATAATGGCCTGACCATCTCAGCGTAGTTCTGGCTGTACTTGTATAAGTAGTTAGTCAAGATGACAGTGCCGAAGTTCGACGGTAAGGAGGCTGATAGCCTTGTGTTTTGGATCCGAGAGATCGAAATCGCGCTTAGTGCGGGACAGATCTATGATGCAAGGTCCCAAGTCGCTTTTGCGCTCTCTAACATCGGAGGTCGGGCACGAGCCTGGGCAATGGCCCGCGAAACGGCTACTCCGGGTTAGTTCTCCACTTGGTCGTTCATGGAACAAGAGCTCCGCGCTCAGTTCTTACTCGACAATGTGGCTTACCGTCATCGCTCCCTTTTCTTGCGTTTCAAACAAGAAAAAACGTACCCTGCAAGACTACGTAATGGAATTACAAAGTCTTGAAGCCGCCATGGCTGGAGCTTCCCTCTCTGAGGATATGAAGATCACAGTATTCATGGACGGAGTCCGTACCGGTTCGGTTCGCACGGAACTTTTCCGTAAACAACCTAAAACCTTCAATGAAGCGGTCCATATGGCTCTTCTAGAAGATCACTATGTGAGATCGGCCCATGGTTATTCGGGTCCATCGGAAACGACCGAAGGTCCAACTCTATGGATATACCTCGGCCGAGTCTACACGCTTCTCCCAGAAGAAGCCACGTGCCAGTGGCCGTTGCTTTGGTTGTAACCAAATGGGTCACTTCCGTCGGAACTGCCCCACCAATCCTTGGAGCGCCAACCGGGCTCGGACTTCAGCGGCTTCGCCGTCTCTCAATCTAATTGAAAACGCTGGACAGGAAAACGACCGCTCCCAGTAGGTGCGGGACGCCCTACTGGGAGACCTCGTCCGCCTCGGACTTTGACGGCCTCGCCCTCTCTAAGTCCTTTGGAAGAAGTCCCAGATACTACCATGTATCTCTCGGTGGCCGCCATCTCGTGGTTGTCACTGGCAGCGTTAACGGATTCTAAGAACCAATGACCATCCTGATCGATTCAGGAGCGTCGAACAATTTCGCAACGAAAGCTAGTGTGGCTAGGAACAGTGCACTTTATTCTAATACTTTAGAAGACTCTAAGAGTAATAGTAATGTGTCTGTTCGCCTATTGACGGGCTTGATTGTATCGACGCGTAAGGTTCTTCCCCCCTTAGCCATCAAGTTTGATGATTTCGACTCGGTCGAACCATTTATTGTCTTAGACATGGATGATCGCTACGATCTGATCCTTGGTATGCCGTGGCTTACAAAGCACGATCCTTGGGTAGATTGGCTTAGCCGCACCGTTGGTGCTAGTCACAAACCCTTAGCGGGTAGAGCTTTGGCGGGTCATGTCCCCTCCTCTACTCGTGACGGGTTCGTGCACGAACATCGGGTGCCACGAAGTGAAAGGCTCTTCGCCGGTTCGGCAGAGCAAGTGTTGGAAGTATCTCCACAAGGTGGTAGAGCAGAGACTCCCACAACGCAGAGCGTTCGAGCTGAGGCAGCTCACGCAGAAGACGATGTCATAGAGGAGGTTTCCTATGCATCTCAAGGTGGTCGAGCAGGGGCTCCACGACGCAGAGCGTTCGAGCTGAGGCAGCTCACGCAGAAGACGATGTCATAGAGGAGGTTTCCTATGCATCTCAAGGTGGTCGAGCAGGGGCTCCACGACGCAGAGCGTTCGAGCTGAGGCAGCTCACGCAGAAGACGATGTCATAGAGGAGGTTTCCTATGCATCTCAAGGTGGTCGAGCAGGGGCTCCACGACGCAGAGCGTTCGAGCTGAGGCAGCTCACGCAGAAGACGATGTCATAGAGGAGGTTTCCTATGCATCTCAAGGTGGTCGAGCAGGGGCTCCACGACGCAGAGCGTTCGAGCTGAGGCAGCTCACGCAGAAGACGATGTCATAGAGGAGGTTTCCTATGCATCTCAAGGTGGTCGAGCAGGGGCTCCACGACGCAGAGCGTTCGAGCTGAGGCAGCTCACGCAGAAGACGATGTCATAGAGGAGGTTTCCTATGCATCTCAAGGTGGTCGAGCAGGGGCTCCACGACGCAGAGCGTTCGAGCTGAGGCAGCTCACGCAGAAGACGATGTCATAGAGGAGGTTTGCTATGCATACCAAGAGGGTCGAGCAGAGGCTCCCATTGCGCAGTGCGTCCAGACTGAGTCGGCTATGTTCGA
>JAIKVB010001041.1:0-16114 GCA_024679045.1 Phytophthora brassicae
GATATGGTTGCTACGTAGAGAGGGCTTATTATTAATAGTAAGGTCGAGCGTGGAATATCTTGTTGCTTGTGTGTTATGAAGCTCCCGACAAAGAACTATTGGAGTTGAAGCTAAAGAATGTTTCATGCTCTGAGGCAGACAAAATGAAATGAAGGCGATGGCCACACATGGAAGCAAAAAAAATACCGCGGCTAGAGGGAGATAGAGTGTATGTACCGTACTCACTTAGCAGGGACATACCTAGTTCGAGCAGATTCGTCTTTTGTGAAAACTGGATATTCTTGTTTTTTTCGTTGCGATGTCGAAACAATTGTACAGGTTTACCTGGCTTGCAACATTATCACGAAACCCACTCTTCATGACTTCGTCTAGTCGAAGGCTGATTTTTGACGCACGCATCCACCCCTGGTGAATGCGTTAAACCTGTTTCTTTAATTAAAAAGAGTTAACCGTGGTTAATTTAAAATCAAGAGGTACAGTAATCTATTGAAATATCGTCCTACCGGTACTCAAAATATCCAATGCAACTTCAGCTCACTACTGGTATTAAGTACGACAGAGAACGCCGCGCGACTTGGCGACGCTTAAAAGGGTGCAAACTTGGACAGATTTCACAATATCTTAAGATAATAATTTTCTTCACTCCCGTAAATATCATCCTAGTCCCCAAAAAAGATAATGGAAGAATTTAAAACGAAGTTTCAATATTGTGCTGCTGGTACTCGCCCTGCTCCTTTGGTGGAGTCCTGCACCAGAATTTAGTTTGTAGCCAATAATCTGGCTCGATTAGGTCCAAGAGCTGACCATCTCTTTCAGGTCATATAATATTTGCGCAAAAAAACTTTCAAAAATGTTAGCACAAAAATGGTGCCTACATCGACTATTTTTACCGAATAGCCTACCGAATTCTGCATTTACGGGCTGGTGTACAACATGCCATTGCTCAGAGGAGATACATTTTCATTGGTCAAAACCCTTGCGCAAAATGCATAACATGGCAAAAACATTGTTGCTTGTGGGGGTACCACATAATTTCAGGTAAATTTCAGGTTGTAGAGGGAACAATATAAGCTACCGCTACCGCGTGGTGAGATGAATCATACAATGGACAACTATCGAGATACAGAGCGGATGTACCAACAAAACTTGTCCTCGTGGCTCTGCCTTTCAAGGCTATCACCTTCTGAAACCTCCCGCAATTTTTATTTGACAAAAAGCATCTATACTTGAGTATCGTTTTCTTCTCAATTTAGCTTTCAATGTTTATTTCTGCACGTGATAGCTGTGACCCCCTCCCCGGTCCCTTGAAATACATTGCGATGTTTGGCAAGAGACATAAAAATGTGTAGAAGCCCGGTATTTTATTTTAAGGAAACACAAACGTTTTCTATATAAGAGGCCCTGATCGTCCTGAACGTTTCTATCGAAGAGGTTCTGACCCTCAGCTGGAACGAACATCTGCAACCCGAAGCGCGAAACGCCGGCTTTTCGGTTCTCGGTTACAAAGACCTTTTGGTCCGAACCTGTAATGACCGTTTTTCGTGTTCCTTTGAAAAACCTTATGAACCAGCGAAGAAATTTAGCAGTTCAGCTTTTTCTGTTTCTTTGGTGAGCTCTCTTGAGCAACCATGCTCGCGGACGTTCGCACCAAAGTCATTTTCTACGTTTGCTGTTGGATAATAATACAAAATTTCTTCGGAGTATCCTTTGTTAAAGTCCGCAGATTTGACCTTACTCTAATTTTTGTTAGTATATCTTTGGCATAAAGGACGCCGTGCGCCTTTCACGTGTGAAAGGCGTTACAACTGCTTCTGAGAGGAGTTGGGTTCATCGAAAGGCTGCAGAAGCTCACGTACTCACTTGTGTTTGATCACTTTGGACCGTTAGCACCACCTGTAACGGAGAAAAGCCTCCGTTGTTTACTCCCGTGGGTTGCTTGATGAATTTTTAGTTTACGGTATTTTACTGATATAGTTTACGGCACGTTGAAGTTATTCACGTACGCCAACCGAGAACTAATTCTTCAATTCACTTTTCAATTTACCCTTAAAGGATAAAAGCTTCCTAACTCGTACTACGTTACACCACCATCCTTATTGGCTACCTCAATGCGGCGCTGGTTTCGAGATCATGAAGACAATTCAGACGACGGCTGCTTCAACCCATCCACCCCACCTGGCTCACCACCAACTCACACCGCCAGTGATTTTGTCCGTCTCCGTGCCTGACGCTGAGCCGCCTTCCCAGCGACGCCGACTTTCGTCACCTGCACAAACATGCGGGCCAGGATCTGCTGCTCATCAAATTCAGAGCGCTCGTATAAGTGTTCCAGCGCAAGGTCACCTACAACATCATTTGCTTGCTGAGTTCAGATTTCCAATCGATAGTGTGCGACGCCACTTACATTCAGCGCAATCCACGGACATGTCAAGTTAGCAGTGCTGGGTATATTCCACCCAACGGAAATGGTGGTTTTTTATCACCACCTACGCATGTAAGGCCAACTGTGACTGGGGTTCCTGCGAAGTCAGTTTTGCTGTGGACAGCTATGCTCCAAAATCAGGCTTTGAGCTAGTTGGCCCGGTCCTACTGAGCGATCCTGTATATACAAATGGGGAGTTCGAGTACGACACTTAAGCGACTGGACCGTTTGTGGTTGGATGTGCTTAGCAAGCCAGTCATGTTGCTCTAACGAGAGCGTTCATGTTTTATAAGGTGGTAAAACCTCGAGATCGACGAAGCATTTAAAGGACGTCCATCAGGTCACTTCAGCGAAAACAGCGACCGAAGAAACAAGCAAGCGAACAAGAGATGAAGGTGTAGCTCGGATCAGAGCATCTGCACAAAACCAAGAAAGCTGTGAGCGGATCAGTTTACTTCTCCAGACACTACTCGTCGTTCACAACAACCTTCCATTTATCATGGCGAGTGGGAGGGTCACGGCTCCTACGTGATGTCGTTATCAAGGACAACTTTCAGGGGCGGTAGGTAACCGTAGAACGATTATGCATTCTGTCATCGACCTGTATGCGTCTGCCAAGTGCGAAATGATTCGCTTTATCGCCGACAATCGCCCCTCAGGTGTCAACAGTTTGGTTATGGTAGCAGACTTCTGGACAGCAAAAAACCCGGGCACAAAAGTTCTTGGATTGCTAATGTACTTTATCACTGCTGAGTGGGAGTTTGTGTCTGTTCTGCTTGGAACTAGGCATTTCCAGCCGCTGTACGGCGAGCGTGATGAAGGCACTCGTGGCCCTTTCAAGCGTTGGATCATTTACAATCTCAGTGACTTCGGCTTAACAACAGAGGATTTCTTTGGAGCAACTACTGACGGAGGGGCTGATTTTCAGCACATGATGAAATCAAATTTAAAGCGTTCGTGGTAGTGGTGCTGCCACACTTAACGAACGCTGCGACGAAGGCGGCATTTGGAATGACCAGCAAGATTGCTCGGTCCAAAAATCCCGATATGCTTCAACTTTTGAAGAAAGTCACCATGACTGTTTATCAGGTCCGCAGTGTGGAGGTCATGGGTGACTTGTACAAGCAACTTGTTCGAATGCTTGGTGTCGGGAAGGAAAAAAACTTATTGATTATAAGCCCCACCGATTCATGAGTTTGACTCGGGTTTTCGAACGCATCGTCAAACACTGGAGGTGTACTTTGCTTATGGTACGAAGGGCGCACGAAGAAGGCAGCAAGAGACCGGCCAAGTACACCTTGTCCATTTCCTTTAGCAGATCGGAGACTTGTTATGGAGCAGCTACTTTCATTAATGCTGCCTGTTTCAGCTTTAAATGAAAAAAATAAAGCAGAGAAGCCCAACCAAGTCGACGTGCTTTTTACCGCGTGCAAGTTGATGGTAACAACGCTTGGACCTGATGTAGCTCTACGAAGGTATGTAAAGTATTTCTACCAGTATTGCAAAATGCCAATACCCGCAATACATTTTTGGCCATGCCTGATGCTATACCTACGAATTCCACATCATATCACTTCAGTACGATCCTACCACTTGTCGTAAAGACTCCATTGTTGTTAAGTGATGCATTTCAATCACGATTATTTTCGCGATACACCGATCGAGAAGTGATGCGAAGTTATTCTTACGTATGGTAGATGCAAATGCTGCTTCACCCTCACGTAAAAAATCCGGACGGACCGTTGATGGAGATGGTGAAAACTTGCGGCAAACTGAGACGACTCGGTGACGATATTATTGAACGGAACCAATCGGTTGTGAAGGCAACGGTGAAGCAGAAGCTGCGTGCCATTATGCGAGATTTAGCACCAGCACATTCCGAGCACATTGATGTGTCTTGGGACTTTGAAGGTAAAATCAAAAGTGAGATCTTATTTGAGGTTATTACTATACTGTGTCGGCAGTCGCTAACCATCTTCTTTTCTCTTTCCCTTTGCTTCAGAACCTTTTAGTATATATTTATTTCTCGCCGTTAGGCCGAACTGAACACATCATATATTCTAGTACCTTGGCACACCATCTTCCCCCATGATTGTCTCTGGTAGGGCTTGACAGGGCGGGTAATGATTTTTTTCTCAGTATCTGCCTTTGTCGATAGTAATATTCCATCGTTACAAGCGCTTTTAATTGAATAATGTCCTTCAAAAGGTTATTGTAACTTTGATGCGCGCTGGTCGTTTTGGGCGACCATAGCAAGTTCTTCTGGACAAAAGTCGTGATCCTCTGGTGATCATTTTCTCGCGCTGCTGCTAACATCACTTTTCTTCCGGATGCACCAACCAATGGTGTTAGGTATTAACCACACTTTTCACTAATGTTGGTGGCAGTAACACCCTCCCAGTTGCTATCCACCAAGGTATTTAGCTCAAATGTCTTCTCAGAGCTATTTAATATGCCAACAATGACATCACTGCCACCAGCACCAAGGATACTTCAGGAAGAAATAATTGATGAAGAACTGGAGCGCTGGTTTCGGGATCCGTCGTTGCTTCTACCAACGGCCAAGGGTCTGGAGTCTGTTCTTCATTTTTGGAAGCCAACATGACTCTGGAACGTATCGCTTCTTACCTGGTGTGGCTAGGATCATTTTTGCTGTTCCATCTTCGTCTGCCCAAATTGAGAACCAGTGGTCAAATGGTTACTGTTCAGCGGACATCTTTATCCCCCGAGAACATTGACATGTGATCTTTTCCTGAACAGGATCAGATAATTTATCGATGTGACACAGTGCTCAAGACTAACGCCAACGGAGGCTCGAGATGCCGTTCCTTCCAACGTACGAGTCAACCTCGACCCTCAAACAGCAATGGAAATGTTTGAAAGTGACTGGGAGCACACACTGATAAACTCGTTTTTAGCTCATGTGTCTACTGTACTGTAAGGGCACTTCTTTTTGATTAAAATCACGAGAAGAACAAGTTGTACATGTATGCTAGTGGGTTTTGATGAATACATGTATGTAGCTGACTTATCATTCAAAGAGAGGTTGATGTAGGTTTTCTTTCGTTAAAGCTGACTGTAAGCGCTTCAGTATCGCGATGATCGGCAAATTCGTGCTTCAACACGTTTGGTTACCGCATAAATTGCCTCTGCTCTGGCGACTTCGAGTGGCGATCGATTTTCTTGTCTTTTTAAGTTCAATATTACCTTGTCCGTGTATTTCTTCTGGTTTTGAGCGTCTAAACGCTTTTTCTCACGCCGAGTTGCTAAGTACTTTATGCTGTTCTCAACGCGCTTTGTGCCACCTTTACTTAGTTGACCAAGCCGTAATCTAGTTGCTTCGCGTACTAGTCTTGGAGATGCTTCAAGGTCGTCCACGTATTTCTTTTCGCCGCGGTGTAGAAAGCTGACTCGATCTCCATTCGTAGTTATGCAATTCACACGTATTTCTTTTCGCCGCGGTGTAGAAAGCTGACTCGATCTCCATTCGTAGTTATGCAATTCACTTTTTTGTAGCGGAGTCATCAAAAGCAGTGCGCAAATTTTCTCCAATCTGCAGTTTTTGTTTGTGCAGTGTTTCGTTAATTTTTTTATTTTCCTCGCCAAGTGCTTGCAAAATGTTGCTCGTGAGTTGGCGATCGAGTTTTTGCTCCATGACGCCTATGTCGCTTTTTACTAATTCCCCTAGTCGATGTGCTATTAGCGTCTCTGTACCTGTTGACAACTCCGTATAATTTTACTAATTCCCCTAGTCGATGTGCTATTAGCGTCTCTGTACCTGTTGACAACTCCGTATATGTCGAGTGGAGAAGTTTCCTCAGAAGCGTATCTATCTCTAAAAACTCTAAGTCAATCATTTTCTTAATGTTGTGCTGAACACGAAGCTCCATCGAGCGATCATTATCGGTGGTCCTTGTCTTTAGAACCTCAACTGATCTGCTGCTCGACGATCAGCTGTTGTCACTGCTGCTTCGAGCTTTTGCTGCATCTTTTCTTCTAGTTTTTCCAATTGAATATCGACACCATTCGAAATATGGATTTATTTCGGTTGCGTCAATTTTATCACATACAAGCAGCACAAGTTCTCGGGTTGCATCGTCAATCTTTGTTTTAATTCATTACAGACAATTTTTGAATTGTCTGCGGCGGCATCCAGCTGAGACTGCATACGAGTCTCCAGTTCACAGACTCTATCATGTGTATCACCGCGCATCATTTCAATTTGTTGCTGAAGAAATTCTTGAGACATCAAGATCTTGGCTTCAGTTTAGTGTATCACCGCGCATCATTTCAATTTGTTGCTGAAGAAATTCTTGAGACATCAAGATCTTGGCTTCAGTTTTCAGTTGTGACTTGGTTTTCAATACCTTGTCGGGTGCTATCAAGCTCTTCACTAAGTTGCGTCTGACACGCGTGAAACTGAGCCGCGCCAGATGACTCTTGTGCTGCTCGTGCTTGCGCCTGGTAACTTTCAAAAGCGGTTTGAAATCGCAGCTGTGCGTTCCCGATATTTGCTTCACTAAAATCAATGTGGTCACGGGTCAAATTTGTTGAAGTTGGGTCAGTAATTCTTAAACAATTTTGAAGACCGGAGCTACCTGCCAGCATAATATCCTCTTGCATCATGGCGCTGAGTAAGCTGCTGGCCTTGGGTGCTCCATTCTGAATGCTCGCTTATGCTCTGCTCACCGTTCATGTCTGGGTGCAGGATCATTCGATGGTTGGGTCCTTGCATTTTCGTAAGAGCTGCCACCGCGTGCAGCATGAAGAAAAGTGTGCTCCTCTACTAAAGCCGCACCAACACTAAGGTATTCAAACCAATGATAAATCCTACAAACGAGCAGGTTCTTCGGTTTCAATTGTGTTCGCGGCTCTTCGTACGATCCCAAACGAACCTCCAAAACCTCGCGAACTTGGTCCTTGAGATTTTACCGGTTCACGGAAAATCGCGGGAGCCAAGGTTCGGTCTATATTCGTTCCAGCTGAGCTCTGACCATCCTGAACCAGAACCAACCGTAACGTCAGATGAAGTTTCAATTCCACTCAGTGCCATCTCCCAAACCGATTTTTCTTTTGCTTCGCGAACACAACCAATACAGAATCGTAGAGTGCATTGCTTCACCAAGCCATTGTCCGATACATCCGCTGTCATCTTTTTTATCACGGTGCACTTGGAGCACAGCGCTCGATGACAAATATGACAGTGATATCCATACCCCGCAGCAGTAAACCCACACTTGGCAAAACTTTTATTGCACACTTGACAGCCTTTCGGACGGGAGCCACTTGTTTCTCTTTGCGACTGTCGTTCGTGCTTCATAAACCAAGTGAGTTTTTTTATGTACGCGTAGTCTACAACTTTTGCAGCACAGACGAGGGAGTCTGCAGTGATCGGGACAGCTACACGATCAGGTACTTTTCCCTTTGGGTTGCTGAAACTGCGACAGTATTTCGTCACTTTGCCTGGGCCGCTCTGACGGTCGATAAAGCACAAACTTAACTCTCCACGGAGAAGTCCCAACTCGTCCAGGTTAGGAATAATCCCGGGTAGCGCAATGGGTGCATCAAATAGTACCCAACCCTTTCACCCTTCGAGTCACGTGTGAGTCCCGTAGCTTCCAGGTAATCTCTCTGTTGGACGATACCCATAAGCATTACAGGACGTTCCTTCATAAACCCCTTGACTCCTAGAAACTGGAAAGGGTCATCCTCAGTGGGTTTTCGAATCGCAGCAAGAACGCGGGCGTTGTCGAGTCGGTCATTGATGTGGAAACTGCGCCACATCCACGATTGGTTCGTGGCCGCAAAAGTGCCGTATATACAGTCGTCAAGTGTGCCATCAACGTTTCCATTTAAAACCATGTGGAACCCTCCTTGACGTCTCACTTTGTCAAGTGTCGAAGATGATAGCGATGCTTCATCGTCAGTTCCGACGAGGACGGATGATTGGACTGAGATGGCAGTTGAGTATCGAGCTCAAGGACCCAGAACTCTGCTGTTTGCTCAGTTTGCTTGAGCTCTTAGTTACCGATCGCCGCTGGTGATAGACGCTTAAACCATCCTCCGTGCGCACTAATCTCCAACTTTTGTCATTGAAAGTAGCTCCATTGGCAAGAAATGTCGGGGAGAAGCAGACACCATTATTCAAGAAACAATCTCTCCTTCGCAGCAATTGTTTCTCGAATAATGGTGTCTGCTTCTCCAGCCAAAGCTTCTTGGTGCTGCTTGGTCAAGTATACATCAGGAAACGCGTCTTCTGGAAGTGTAAACTTCATCGTTCCACTCTCACTCACAAGTCGAAAACGGTTGTGGACGCTTCGTGAACTGCACCACAGGCACTCTATATAGTACGTGAAATTCGATCCTCTCACTTTACACCTCGATATATTATTAATACTGAACTTTGTTTTTACCGAGGAGACAGATCCCACCAGATGATCAAGCTGAGGGCCATTCGGAATTGTGTAAACACAGTTGACCGTCATTGTAAAATGGAAGTTTCCCTCTAAAAGAATTTATGAAGCACTTGTACAGTGATGGCGTTCCTAGAAAAAAGTATCATCTTACACGGGGCTCTGTTATACCTCTATGCTTCAATATCTCCACAAACAATATACACTCCATCGACATCCGCTGTATTCATATATGTGTATATATTGTAGCCTACAGTCTGGAGATAACTTCGCTCGGATACAGTAATGAAATTGAAAATTTACCAAAACCTGTAATTTCATGTGGACAGTATATATTAGTTTTCAGGCGGTGGGGGGGCATTGGATCTTGTGAAAGTGCCGGAAGTGTTCGTCAAATCGATGGACAGTATATATTAGTTTTCAGGCGGTGGGGGGGGCATTGGATCTTGTGAAAGTGCCGGAAGTGTTCGTCAAATCGCTAATGTTGTCTTGTCGCAGCCGATTTATTTAACTGTCAGCTATCTTTGGACAGCCACAACAAAAGGGGTTAAGGGGTTAACCCCTTGAACCCGACAGCCTGTACCATACACGTGAGGTACTTGGACCACTCACATCTCCCTGCGGACAATGAACCGCAACAGCTGTGTCCTTCTAACGATCGTAATGCTCCCTTCGCAAGCTACAATATCAGATGGTTCCGGGACTGTACAGTACTCAAACATTTCGGTTGGGGCCTATGAAGCTCCAATTTAAACCATAATAGCTTGTTTTAGTAGGGGTCATCAGAGCTGAATAAAGACGGCGAATGCAGAAGACAAAACGTTCATATTGGTTAACATTCGTCGGTATTGGAGACGCTGTTACCTCCAGGGTTTTCGTACACAAGACGGTCTCCAATCCAGACAGCGACACACCAATCATCGAGAGCAGGGAAGGACCACCTGGAACACGAGCGAACGCCACGCCGTACACGAAGCCCCCCCTGTTGATGAACCCTCCCTAGCGGAAGGTGCTCGAGTCGAAGAAGGTGAAGCCCGTGTCACCGCCGGCCTCGAGAGCCGAAAAGGTCGCGTCGCCCCCCCTATACTCGTGTGAGAGGAGCCCCAAGTAAGTACGTGATGTAGAATCCGCTGAGATCCACGCGCTCGTACAAGGAACCCCGCGCACGCGAAGACGGATCCCAAGCTCGTGCAAGCGGACTACATTCGTGAAGGAGGAATACGGGACCGCACGCACAGAAGAGGAGCCAGCTGTAGAATATTGAAGACAGTAATAAACCCGTTAAGAAAAAAACCAATTTATGGGACAAGGATGGAGTTAATGGGGGGAAATCGTTCACTGACGTTGTTCTCGACTGGATGACAACAGAGACGAATTATAATCGGTGACGTGGGAGTGATCGGAACAACGGGAACACCAAGGAGACCCTGCTCAAAGAAATTGTGTCGGCATTAAAGCCTGTACGAATTTAATATCGTTCCCCTGCTCAGATACGTAACAAGATCGGAAACATTGAGGAGAAATACAGCGTGGCGGAGGACTTTCTATCACCGACGGGTGCCGGGATCACATTCGAAGCTACTCTTCAAGCCGAGGTTATCAAACGCTGTCCGTACTACTATCGACTACAAGATGTTATGACTGACAGCCCGTCAGCCCGACCGCGCATTACGTCTGATATTCCGGACGATAACGAGGAGGCTCCCATGACCCGACAGAAAGGTGATAAACGACCACTTGTATTCGATACGACTTCTGCGGGTCGTAAGGTGAAATCCGCTAAGATGGACCCTGTTGAGGCCTTGATGTCGCAACAAGCAGAGTTTATCAAATTCGAGTGCGAGGTAGAGGCGAAGTATGTTGGGTATTCATGAAAAGGAGTACGAGCTAAAACACAGCGAAGTGCAGCTTCTGGAAGGGAGAATGACCGTGCAAAGGCCCAAGCGGATGCCGATGTCGCCCTCAGGGCGGTACAGCTGCAAGTAGCCATCGTGAAGCCATTGTGCCACTTCTTTATCACGCAAGAAGTTAAAGGACAACGGAGTTTCCGACGAGCAGATTGAATCCCTCCTCTCTATACCCGAGCAAGAATAAACGGCTTCATTAGAAACTTGAAACTTGTGGTTAAAACATAGTCTCTAATAAAATTCCTGCGCTCAACACCATTATCCAAATTTCTAGCGGAGTATCCGTCATCTTCCTAATTGTCGTCCTCTTCACCGTTACTTTCAATCCACTCACTTGGAATTAGGTCGTTAGTTGCCATGTTATGAAGGATCATGCCGGCACGGATAAGAAGCAATGTGTCACGAAGCTGTTTCTTGTTCCTCAGCGATGAGAGTAGGCGTCGTAACAAAGGAAATCTACCTTTAAGCATCCCGATGCAATGCTCGACGCGAATACGTACTTGAGCAAGCCTTTTGTTAGAATATTCTTCTTTTACAGCAAGCTGGCCGTCATTTGAAGTCTTAAACGCAGGAACTAAAACGCTCGAAGCCTGATACGCGGAGTCGCCAAGTAAAAATTTGCTATCGTTGAAGTATTTGCTTTTATTTATAGCAATTTTACAGTTCCGCCATACGCGATTATCGTGGCTAGACCCGACCAACCCACATTTTCGTAGCGTATACGACATACATCATCACAAATAATTAGACCATTTTTATCGCGTAGGAAGCCTTTCGTGAATAGTAGTCCTCACCGTGGTCTTGGGGAGTGGAAAAAGTGTACATCAATTAATCCAACACAGTTTCAATCCAACACAGTTTGGAATGCTTGAAGCACGTTCGACTCTCGCAGATATTTCCATTTTCTAGTTCACGTCGGGCCAACTCATCACATTCTCTTTGAAGCTGTTAAGAGCACGTTTTGTTTGTTTAGCTAGGAGAGCTTCAGCAGTATGACCACCAACAGAGATAAAATCGGCCGTACAACCTTGTCCATCCATAGAGCCAAAAACTTTTAAGAGACTTTTAAATGCACCTCGACCGTCATTTTTCGCTGCTTTCCAGAAACGCACTAAAATTCGTCATGGGGGTCTGTGATGAGGCTGCACATAGCAGCGAAGTAAGTTCGAGTCATCCGAAAGTGGAGCTGAAACTCAATGTCATTCATATCAGTTATGAAGAACTTAAGGCCCTCGTCGCTGCGCCGGTGTCTGGGTCTAGGAATACAAGTAAAAGTCTGTGATTGGTCAGCTGTTTAATCCTCAACAAGCCATATATTCCCACCCTCTGGATGAAATAGAGATTTTATTCCGAGATACATATTGATTACTAGAGGTAGTCGCGAACGAACGAAGAAGACATACATGTAATATGTTTACTTGGCGAGGTAAGGTGCTACTTGGTTTTATATTATTAAAAAACACCTTTCCTCGCCTTGAACATTTTTTTAGACAAACGAAAGCACCTTACCTCGCCTTGAATAATGCTTTAGTTGCATCTCTTTGTGGCTAAACGTAACTAGCAGATAGTGCAGCACGAGTCAACAAGTTTCGGAGGGTATGTATACACAGAGGGATAATCGGAGGCACATCCCACGCTGACTCTTGTCTGGGAACATTTTGCCTTATATTCCCAGACCCAGACACCGGCGCAGCGACCAGGGCGTAACACGAGAGGGGGGAACGCGACTGCGACAAGTGACGTATCTTCGGCGTCCAGAACAAAGTACATTATACATCCAAATCAGTATCGTACTTATTAATCAGAAGCAGAGTAAGCATCTAATTTACGAATGTGTTAATGGAACAGGAAGGCCCTTTGATCAGAAGTGACACAATTGCACCCTTCAAAAAGGAATTTTCAGATCTTTTCATTTTATCATGTACCCAGACATTGCGTGCGTGCTGGGATCGCACCAACACACCCGATGATTTAGTGAGTGCGTATAGCTCATTCCTCTTTTACTTGAGTACCTACGAAGTCACTATGACACGCTCCAGTTCTGCAACCCGCCCCGCGCCTTCAGCTGAACAGTCGATGCCAAACTCATTCCCCGCTTCACCACCCCAGCTGACGCGCCAGGACGCCCGCAGTGCTTTCTTGCAGCTGCAAGAACTCGAAAAAGCCCGCGTGAGCAAGCGTGCGCGGCACCATAATAAAATGACCCCCTTACCAACAGCGATGACGAGGAGGACTCCCCGCACTCGCTGATTGTCAGCTTCCAAGCAAGCGTCGGGTCTGATGGACTCCTCAAGCTCTGTTACTTTACGCTCAGAGAGATATCAAAGCTGTGGTGCCTTGTAAGTGGCTTCATCTCCACTCGTTGGAACGTAGGCTGGGTAAAAGTGGCGTCATCCACCCATGGACGTCTTGTTCATGACGTTGTGCGTCTTAAAGAATTGCGGTCGTTGGGATTTGCTGGCCAGCTCGTTCGGTATTAAAGCACCTACCTTTGAGAAGATGGTACTTCGAATTTTAGGGGTGCTACATCCTTACCTTTTCAAAATCTACGTGACTGACGCAGAGAGAGATTGGACAATGAAAAAGGTGGTGCTAGCTGGAAATGGCTTTCGAAACTACCCACCCGGTCGATACGCGGTAGATGTAACGTTCCAGCAGGCGAACATGCCTAGTGAAAACCAACAAGAGCGTGCTTCGTACTACAGCAAGAAACATAAGCTGCATGGTTTTAAAACCGAGGTGTCAGTTATACCGACTGGCCAAGCTATTAATTGCTCCCCCATGTCAAGGGTTCAGTGGCGGACATCACCATTTTACCGAAGAAACAAAGAGTTTCACGTAACTGCAGCAACGAAAGCTACCACCGAGGACAATATGAATGACGTTGACCCTCTCCACGACGAATACCCCGCGTCGTGTGCCATTTTGGCTGACAAGGGGTACCAAGGTCTAGCTGCCGATATCCGCGTTATCCACCCAGTCCGTCGCCGACCATCTACACCGCTGACCGCTCACCAAGAAGTTTTCAGCCAGACCGTAACGTGGTTGAAAACTATTTTGGTCGACAGTGTACTCTGGTCTTTATGCCCAGATAAGTACCGGTGGCAAGAAGACAACTACGATTTTTTTTCGATCTTGTGTCGCTCTAACAAATTGCAGACACGAACTCACCCCTCCGCGCAGAAGACGGTGAAAACTACAAGGGTTTTTTGCGCTATTTGTACTCTATCGGTGCAGAAAGGAGAGCATGCCGTCTTAAAGCCAACCGACGAGCCAAAAGACGACGAGAGCTAGGTCTTGCAACTGCTGTGGCAGCGGTAGACCATGACAGTTATTCTGATGACAACAGCTTCGATGATTAGAAGATCAGTCTTACCTAAGCAGCATTTACATAGTCCTAATAGTAAAGTATTAGTCAGTTCAGCGGCATCAAAATCGGTATTCTCGCATTCAGCCATATGTACAGCAACTAACTAAACAATCGTTCAGCTGCGTTGTTATCAGGGTGTATACGTTAAAAGGGAACCTCCCGCAATGTGTATTGCCCAATTGATCTAGGAATGGCAACAATACGAAAAGCCGTTGCATCTGATGATATGATCCCCATCATTCTCTTTTGAACTCGGGGGCTAGTGACGCAGTTTCCATCACCTCGTCATCTTCACTTCATTCATCGTCTTCTACAAATGCCGTCAGTGTGTTTGCCCGCAACGCACGCACAGCAGTCATTATCACACTTTTCTTGTTGCGAGTCGGCATCTCGGTCTGAACTCGCGTCTGAAAAAGGTTGTCAAACTTGGTCTCCTCTCATTAGTAAAAATTCTTTTCTGAATTCGTCGTCTTTATCCAAGTCTGACTACCACTATTTTAGCCAAGGCAGACCTCCGTAATTCTTGCAAAAGCCGGAATGCGTGATAGTACCTTTATTTCGGCGAATTTGTATCTCTTTTTCGGGACTATACCACTTTTAAGCTGTATATGAGGGGATTTTATACTGGGAGGACAGCTTTAGCTGGCTGGACAGCTTAACCAATTTTTTTTGCTGCCCCCCAGGGTTTAATTCGCGAATGTCGCTTGAGTCCATAGTCCACCGATTCAGTCTGAGACTACACAACTTTAATGTACATTTTGTACGCAGTTGTTGTCTGAATATTGATCGCTATGCGCTATCCTATTGGCAAATAAACTGACATTTGCTGGACGAAAGCCTATCGAAGTTAGAAGACGCGAAAAGGAAGTGCGAAATTGTTGGTGGTGGAGGTCTAGGTCACGTCCTCGGGGAAAATCTACAGGTTGTTTTAAGAGCTATTCGAAGCTGGAAGACGCCATAACAAAACAAAGTGGGAATTGTTAGTGATGTTTCCCCCCCCTTCACGTTTAGCCATCGTAGACGTAGCATCAGGCAGCCCATCAGCTCGATTCACATGCGTCGTAAACGTCAGTGCCTGGGTATTATAATAAATATAATTGATATAACTAGGTCTACCAAATAGTATACGGTGTACTAATCGTATAACCTAAAACAGCAGTTTATTGCCGACATCAGAAAATTGCCGTCTAATTGATCACAGCCAATCATTTGCCACGAATAGGTGAATCGATGGATTCCATTGGCTGATTGAATTTCTCACAGGTTATTGCTGATGGATGGCCAAAACTAGAATGGCTCGAAAGAAGCGATGGACGGGAGAAGACATGGAAAAAGCTCTGCGCGAGCACGCTCAAGGCGTTGGACCGCGGGAGCTTTACGCGAAGTACAACATACCGGAAAGGACACTGAGTGACCGAGCAAGACGACAATGGCGATCTGTTCCTCAAGTGGCTGGCCCATTTTGCATCAAGTTTACCGTCGCCCGTTCGCCGCCCATTGATGCTCGTGCTTGACGGCGTGTCCTCACACATGTCACGCGAAGTCGACGACCTCGCCCATGAGCTCCGTGTAATCCTCGTTCAGTTGCCAGTAAACACAAGCCATCCCTTCCTGCCTCTGGATGTTGGTGTCTTCAAGACCGTCAAGAGCGACATGAGACGTGAGATTGAGAAGCACATGATTCACACGGGCAGGACCTCACTCACCAAAAACGATGCGATCCGCATTGCATCGAGTGTGTGGACGAAAGGGGCGGACACGATGGCGCGGAATAGCATTGCCGGATTTCGTGCGAGTGGCATCTACCCGCTGTCTTTGCCAGCCATGATGGCGCGGCTGGATCTCTTCAAGAGAAATGGAGTTAGTATACCCTCGAAATCGGCCAGGGTATACAATTTGGCAGGGTATATTCGATTATCGATGGCAAACGATGGCATTGGTGGAGTAGTGTAGCGGCCGACGATCCACGGTTTACGTGTGGGTTCGAGTCCCGTAGCGATTA
>JAIKVB010001042.1:0-16093 GCA_024679045.1 Phytophthora brassicae
CATTGCCCATCCTGAAGAGCCGGCGACTGAACCGGTCTCCAAACCGCGGTTAGGCCCATTTACCAATACTCGTGCCACCCAGGACCAGCACGCGTGTCATAATCCGTCACAAAAATAGTGTTAGCAAACTAAATACTTGGACTATATCACAAATCATTCCCAAAAAGCGCAACTACATGTCCGACATAGACACCAAAGGGTTCGTTGAGATGGCGCACCAAGTGGGGGGCCACGTCACATCCCAGACGAGTAAGAACACTAGGGTTCGTTGAGATGGCGCACCAAGTGGGGGGCCACGTCACATCCCAGACGAGTAAGAACACTCTTGTAATAGGCACAGATAATGCTCGTATCTGTATCGTTTTAATGGTGTTCATATTATCACCTATGGGAAGGTTTGAAGGCCCACAACGGTCGCATCTTGAAGCCTTTTCAAAGTAAACAGCGAGGACAGCGCGAGAGAGACTTCTACGAGCGTGTATTCGTGTCGGAGAAGGATTCACCTGAGTTTGCAGCTCTGAAGGGGCTTCTGCCTTGTTATTACGGCACAGTGGAAGTTCCTGAAGAGCAGGAGGGCGAGGAAGAAACTCCTGTCAATGGGCTGCACCCTGGACGTAGGCTGGCATTCAGTTAGAAGCTGGGTGTAGTAGGTGGATGGGTGCTAAACTTCTGTACTATATTGCTGCTGTTATAGAGTATTTGGTTCTGGAGGACTTGACGTGGGGGAGGAAGTGGCCCTCCATCATGGACGTCAAGATGGGTACTCGGTCCTACGAAGACGATGCTTCGGCTGAGAAGATCGCGTATGAGAAGTCCAAGTTTCCTATACAGGAGATGGTTGGGTTCCGTATCCAAGGGATTAAGGTATTTGACCCAAAACTACAACAGTATGTCGAGTTTGATAAGCATTTTGGTCGCATCATCACCACTGTGGACGAGCTCGCTCCAGCCTTCCGCAACTATTTTCCGCAAGATGATACGCCCAAGACAATAAAGCTGCTGGAGAGTGTAAGTGTTATTGCAACTACTTGTACCGCAAGATGATACGCCCAAGACAATAAAGCTGCTGGAGAGTGTAAGTGTTATTGCAACTACTTGTGATACTTAGAAAAACAGGCAACACTCACATGTTGATTGTTTGTTCATGCTCAGTTTCTAAATCGCCTAAAGGAGTTCAAATCGTGGTTTGACGAGCAACAAGGGACAGAGTTCATCGCCAGCTAATCGCCTAAAGGAGTTCAAATCGTGGTTTGACGAGCAACAAGGGACAGAGTTCATCGCCAGCTCTTTCCTCTTCTTGTACGACGGTGAAGTGGACACTAAAGATGAAGAAACTGACTATGCAGCAGATATTCGCCTCATTGACTTCGCCCACGCGACTCCACGTTCGTCTCCCAAGCGCGACGAAGGGTTACGCACAGGAATCGCTACACTAATTCAATGTTTCCAGTCTCTCCTAGAGACATACAAGTAGGTAGGCTATTAATACAAAAAGGCTAATCTTGTAGCAAATCGGACGGATGGCAATCTGAGTCACGTCTCGCGTGTACTAAAAACACGTACCCATGTCTATTTCGGGTTCTCGTTGAAGCTATTTAGTTAATGGAAAAAGATCAAAATATAGAACTGTGCAACTTTCAAGCCATTCTCAAGACCCATTACGTTTTTCGCCGGATCCGACGCACGTCCCTCTTTTTATTCATGCGATCGCTTCAGGGTGATAACCAACAGGACGACGGGACCAGCTACAAGGTCGAACTGGAGCGTCTACTGCACAAATACGAGCCAGGCAACGAAGCTTCAGCCACGCAGCTACTAGAGACGTACGCAGGTATGGAGCACGAGCTCATCGAGTGTTACCGTCACTATTACGCTGGCAAGGGCAGTTTCCGCGTGGCGCTGGACGACACTCAGGAAACCGCCGCCGGATCGCCCCGTGCGTCGCCGTTGCAGCTACCCACGTCAGCCATCGGTACTTATTTACAGGCCAAACTGCAGTCGAGACGGAGCGGAGCGGCTCGTAACGCCAAGCTTGAAGACGTAAGAGGCCCCACGACTGCTGTGTCAATAGATAATCCAAATAGAAGTCGCCCTGCGGCTGTAGCGCCTCGACGACGGGCCACGAGCTTCACTGCCAGGCTGCAACACGACAACGGAGACGTCAACAGTAGCGAGGACGAAGACGAGCTGAACCGCCGAGCCTCCACCCCGTCCCAGTTCCAGACTATTAGAAGTGAAGCAAATGTGTAACTTTCCTTTGCTCAATCTCGTACATGTACCGAAAAAAAAAAAAAAACGTCCGAGCTTGTACACGCAAGAGAAGGGCGAAGTGATGGCAGTTGCAGCTTCTGCACTCGAAAAGGAGACCAAGATGTTGCTGTACATGGCAGAGGGTTATCATACCAACATATTGAAGTGGATAAATGTTTTTTTTATTTTGCTCGACCCTACCATTTAGCTTGGTCAAAAACTGGGAGGGGGGAAGACGGCGTACCCTATCTGACGGTACGAAACACTTGAGCCGCTTCCTCAAGCACGAGGAGTTCCGATCCATTGCGGGGGTGATTTCTATCTCTATTTCAGCGGTAGTTGCGTTACCAGCAGTCTCGCACTCGGGTGTCTGTCAGCTTCGTCTCATATTGCGCGACGTGCGAGACTAGACTCGTTGAGCGTCTGTATTTGCTGGACTTATAACATCTGCATCTGCTGTTGTTGTTGCTGTTGTTGTTGCTGCAAGTTGTGCATCTGGTGCTGTGGGAACCCGTTGGCCGAGTAGTACATCATGTTTTGTTGCTGCTGTGGCTGGGGCGTTGCCTGCTCACCGGATGCAGCAGCTTGCGGGGGCTGCTGGCTATAGTATGCACGCTGGGCGGGCGGCTGCTGGCCATAAGCGGCCGCAGCGGCAGCCGAGTCGGCAGCACTGAGATGGTGATGATACTGCGCAGACTGTGCCGGATACGGCAGGTGGTGTCCAGGCTGTTGTTGCTGCTCCTTGTTCACATCGAAATAGTCAACCCTTCCATCTGGGTGGTGCTGCGGGATCTCTGCCTTAGGAACCCAGTGCTGCGAGTATGGGTTCTTCATCTGCTCCGGAGCTCGCGACGCATAACCTTGGCGATCCATTGTGGCCGCAGGTTTGTACATACCACCAGACACTGCAGGGAGAGATGCGTTGTCCACTGGCATGTAGTGGCGCTGAGCACCACCAGCTTGCAGACTAATAGGCTCGTACGATCGCTGGTCAGCGTGGATCTGCAGGTATTGACCAGCGTTATTCTGCTCGTAGCCCTTGTAGCGCATTTCCATCTCCGCTCGCTGGTGTTGCACGTAGCTAGCACGCTGGGCGTCGGCACTGTGCGGGTCTCCCCTCAAATCCTTCACACCCATCGCAAACGTAGGCGTTGTGATCTGTCGCATGTCCATCATGTGCTGTGGCATGGAAGCTCCGCCAATTCCAGCCGTCGCGAGTTGATCTTTCGGCAGTTTTCCCTTGGCGGCATTCGCGTGGTACGAGCATTTGCCTTTCTTGCGCGCAGGTTTGTTACATCCTGGATGGTCGCAACGCTTTCCTCCTCCATGTTCGGCACAGAAACCTCCTCCACGGTCGTTCTTGGTGCAGTCCGGGTGCTGGCAGAAGCGACTGCCTCCGTGTCCGGCGCAGAAGCCACCACGTTGAGCTCCTTTGTTGCATCCTTCCTTCTCACATCGCTGGCCACCTCCATGAGCTCGACAGAAACCTCCTCCCTGGCTGCTCTTGGTACATCCAGGACTCTGACAACGCAGACCACCACCGTGAGCTTTACAAAGGCCATTGGACTGGGAAGCTTTGGTACAACCAGGCTGAGTACAGCGTTTGCCACCTCCATGACGAATACACAAACCCTGTCCCTGGCTGCTACGCTCACATCCATCTACCATACAGCGACGGCCGCCACCGTGAGCTTTGCAGAGCCCTTTGGAGCGCACTCGTTTAGTGCAGGCTGGCATGGTACAGAGGCGGTTGGACTTGAGCGAATCATTACGGCCTTCTGTCTTGGGCGAGTCGGGGCTGGACATGGTGCTCTCTGCCTTGGCGACACTTGTAGGCGAAGTATTGGCGGATGAGGCATCTGTATGCTTGACGTCTTTCGAGTTGTTTACCGAAGCCATGGAGTTGTGAACCGCTTGATCGTGAAGCGTCCGCTCCTGTGCGTACTGCTGGTAGGACGGGTCGTAGTTGAAGGCCTGCGCTTCGAGCGCGGCAGCGGCATCGTGCGGCTGCATGATGTTGCTGCTGCTGGAAGACTGGGGGGACGTGGAGGCCATAAAACTCACTGCCTTGGCTCCAGCAGAAAAAATACTTCGGAGACGAAGACGAATCGAGTACCAACGGCTTGGTAGGAAAGAAACACAATGGCAAGAGCAGGACGACCACTCACTAAAAGTTTGGGTTGCCGACCAGACGCCTGGCCATGAACGGACGGGAAAGAAGGGGCGGTTGCACGGGGTAGGGGAGCAACTGCGATTCACTCGAATTTTGAATTGCGTCTTGTTGTGCGTTGGGTTGGCTCAGTTAGAGGATGCTCGCTCTCTTGGAACAACGGTCAGCCAGATTTAGCACGACCCTGACAGGATCAAGGAGCTATCTTTGCAGCTTACGGCTTGCAGTTACATGTACAGGTATTTATTTGCCTCCCCAGCTTTCACCTTCCAATCAGGATGATGAGGCACAAACTGGCGCACGGATTCTGCACCCCGATCCCTTCGCGTGTCCCAACAGCCCATCCCCCGTTCGTTCTCTGGACGGATGCGTGATAAGAGAGCAGGCGCAGATCAACCAATCGCGCGGCTTCCCGCGCGACCAGCGCCCGCCCTCATTGGTGGATTTCAAAACTTAAGTATCAGGGTGCTTTGACATTGGCGCAAAGCCATGCGGCTGCTTACCAAGTGCAAATTACAACACGCACCGGATCTGCTCCTGGCCGATGTGCCTTGATAGCGGACAGCAGTACATGTAGCATCGTCGTTCGAAAAATGTTTGGACATCCTTACCAAGGCGATGGTGGTGGGCTAAATGGACTCGGTAGAAGGCTGCGTTTGGCCACGATGGCGCTGAGGTCTCTGCTATTTATTTCGGAGTGACCGCGTGGCCCTTCTCGACGCCAGTAAAACGGCATTCGTCAATCCAAACGTGTTATGGCCAGATCCACTGGCCGATTTCAAACGCGAGCCCACGCTGGTCGCGCGTGGTGTCGAAAGCCCTTGTTTTATCACTTCAGAAGTGCAAGCGCGGCGACTTGTCAGCAAAAAGACGAGCCTGCAATGGCACCCTACGATCTTCCTCAAAACGTAATTGCACACCACAGGCCGCAGCACCAATGCATCTGATGCCTCTAACATAGATAACAGCCTGCCGTCTGCCGCCGTGAGTGCACCGTGAGCTTCGACCATGCGGACAGCATCATCAAGGCGTGGTGAGCTCAGCTCGACAACTGCACGTTGCGCCCTCTCTCTTGATCTATACGCCCCGGCTCTTAAATGTATCGCATAGCATTCGTCGGGATTCTGCGCCGGCAGTTGGTTTTGGCGATTGCAAAGCAGGAACGATAACATCAACTCGCGCATCCATGTTGGAGATCCGCTGGACCTCGGTTCACCGAATTTTGGCGGCCACGGCAATAGAGCACGGTGTTAATGTGCGCCGTCGCAGCCTCCATCGCTTGGTCGTGTACCGTACTATAGACTGCTGTCAACAATGGCATCGGCGTCCAATTCGGACCCACGAGGGCGATTCAAGTGACGAACTGGAGGGCGGACTGAGATATGGCTTTCCGTACCATGTCTGTACCGTAGTGGCGCCTGACTCGTCAGCGTAGTGTAGACCCGTTCGGGGTATTCGCCATTGTGCGGTGCCGTCCCAGTTGTGAAGGCGTTGGCCGCGCTCTTGTTCTGGGAAGAAAGCGACTGTGCGCGAGGCCGGGCGGCCATTTGGATGGTCGCGCCGCACATGGGCGCTTCACACTGCGCGGCCCGCCTTATGTCACACCGTGGCGAGGAAGCTGCTGGCAAACGGTGCTCAGCGGGCGTTGCCGGGGCCGCTTCAACACTTCCAGTCTTACGTAATACTTACTGTACACAAGTCCGCATCTAACGCAGGAGTTGATATTAGCTCTAGCCATTTTGCAGAGCTCAGTGGCGTTGAAATCGACATGATCGCTGATGTCCAATAGGTACTTGGCTCGGAGTGGCTACAGTGGCAAAATAATTACTAAAGTGGGCCAAGATTTGGTAAGTTGCCGAGTAGGAAAAAAACAAACTCTGTCCACTTCAACATGGACGTGTAAATCCAAAAGCAAAAGCATCACCGATTTGCTACTGAGGGAGTTTTTCAACTCTCACCAAAACGGGTGGGGTGGTCTTGGGCCAAGACTCTTCGCCTGGTGGTCGGTACCCGGTTCTCGCGGAGGGTGTGATCGCTGCCAAGCTGCAGAAGTTGGCACAGGAGGCACTGAAGGCCACGACGTCTGTGATGGCCATTGGTAAGCAAGCTGCAGTAAACGACCACGATCGAGCAAGAGTGAGGTAAATACCGGTGCATCAGTTTAACAACCGAAGCTTGTGACGATGCATGTTGAAAGTGACTACCAGTAGTTGAAAGTGACTACCAGTACCAGTAGTTGAACAGGGTAGACAGGACAGCGTTGGATGGCTGTCAATGACAGCGTCATGCCATGACTCATGAAGGTAGCTTTGAGGGGGATAGGGTCACTCGAAGCAACAGTCTGATAGCGCCAAGGTGACGAGCGCTCTAAGTGCAAGAAAGAAAAAACAACTTTTGACGACAAGTGCACTCTTCGTAGGATCCATCACATGTGCTACTAGAATCTAATTTAGATAAGCTGCGAGAGTAGATTCTAGCTAGACCACCCTCTTCTCTTGCATTTCCCCCTTCCTTACTCCTTACGGTGATTAACGCATTGCCCAGACCAATGGGGAGTACAAATCCACCGACAAAGTTGCTGGGAAACCTATCGGGAGCGCCATCCATTGTGGAATACCGAGGATTCGAAGCCCGAGGATTCGACGCCCGTCCAACTTAACCTCAGTTCTTGGAGTGACAATTGGACTTGGGTCCAGCTGTACCAACGTATTCGCTCGAGCATCGTACAACTTGTATTCAGCATTCACAAAGTCGGGATCGAACTTCACACACAGCACGAACTCCACTCCTGGTATCACAGCTCATACCGATATCGCCTTGTGGTCAAGTTGTCCTTGTGTCATTCCCCACGGCTGTGAAACTCCAATCTCAACTTTAATCGTCCGAAAGTCGTCAAATGTTAGAACGCTTGGAGGGAGGACAGATCTCGGTGTTTTTCGGCATGGACCATAACTGAGGTCTGGACAGTGTCGTCGTCCCTGAGAATTCGTGGCGGCCATGTACCCGTAGACCCATCGATGAACACTTGGATCGGCAAATGAAGTGACATGGCAAAACGCACCAACATAATTTTCGTGTGGAATGCTTTCAAACTCGATGATGTGGATCTCTCCAGTGTCAGCAAACCATTCAAGAAAATTGGGATGAACGATTTGTCCGTCGGTATCAGCAAACGCATTCCATTCATCTTCCGTTGCCTAGCACACACGCAACGTGCCGGTCGCTGGTGGAGCCTGTTCCACTGCAACTTCCAGAGCAGCGTTAATGCGAGCGATGCTGGAGAGAACGTTAGGAGGAGTCATGATCGCCATCGTCGGATACGCGATGTTGAAGTGAATGAACGATCGATTTTGACGGGTATGCCGAATTCCAACGAACATGTACTTTTCTTACTACATTTTGCTGGTTCTAAATCCTAAAATAATGTCGGTGAAAACTTATACTCCGTACAGTAGTTCTAAAACTGTCAGTTCAAAAAGTTTATTGGTGGTCCATCGATCTCAATGCTGTCGCGTCTCACAGTTCTGAGCGCTCGCGGGCTGTCCGCTCCGTCACGCGCGCACGTGGTGCCGACTATAAGCTCCGCCCTGTTGTCGGCCGCCTTCTCTTCTCCGGCCGCCAATCGCCGTGCTCGTCGGGCGCGTAGAATTAAAGCTGAAAGCGAAAACACTACGCCAGCGGATCTGTCGATCATCGAGAACATCGATAATATCTCACGTAATGGCCTTGCCCAGCGCGTGGAGATGCCCAGAGAAATGTTGAACCGTCTGAGGTCCGCAGTAAGTAGCCGCACACACTCGCAGCTCGAGACGCTGCGCCAGAAGCACGTAGGAGACTCCAAGAACACCCGCCAACTACCGCTGGACATGAGCAAGACGCCGCTGGGATGGACGATGGACCGCAGTCAGCAGATTCCTCCATTCGCTTACGGGCCGTCCGAGACGTCGGCCTTCTTGGCTTATGAGATGGAGGCCACGTACGCCTGCACACACGCCGTCTTCTCGGAACTGCAGAAGCGACTACCGGACTTCGAGCCGAAGTCGATGTTGGACTTTGGTGCGGGGCCCGGCACAGCCTCATGGGTGGCCAAGGACTTCTACGACAAGTCGTTGGAAAAGTATCGTGTGGTGGAGCCCAGTCAGTCCATGGTGGACGCGGCTGAAGTGCTGCTAGAAGGGTTTCCTGGACTTAGTATGCGTCGCACTATTGCCGATATGACGAGGGATATTAATGCAGACATCAAGTACGATCTCATTGTGGTGAGTTACGTGTTCTCGGACATGACGAATGACTTTGAACGTGTGGCGACCACTTCGGCACTGTGGGAACTTCTGAGTGAAAACGGGTGTTTGGTGGTCGTGGACCGCGGCAGTCCGTGGGGGTCGCATCAGGTGCGTTCGGCGCGTCAGTTCGTACTGGATTCGGTCGCGAAAGAAGAGGAAGCGACGGAAGCAGCTCGCATTATTGCTCCATGCCCGCATCATTTCGAGGTAAATTGCGACTGCTTAGATTCGCTGGTTGGTGTAGAATCTAATGTGTTTCTTAATGGTTACTAGTGTCCGGCTGCTGGAAGCACGTGGTGTCACTTTGTGCAGCGCTCGCCTGTTGTGCACCGCCCTCGTGAAGCTACCACGAAGCGTTGGCACGGCCAGAAGGGCTCCAAGTTCTCGTACTCGATTATACAGAAGACGCGCAAAGAAAGTAAAGAAGATGTGAAAGATCAGACTAAAAATCCGGTTGCGCGCATGCTGCGAAGTCCACTGCTGGCAACGCGTCATGTTTATCTGGATCTCTGCACTCCTGAGGTAAGACTGTTTATTGTATCCTGGGGAAAAGAAGTGATGATTTTTGACAGCGGTGATTTGGAATACGTAGGGAAAGCTGGAGCGTCGTGCTCTCACCAAAGGTAAATCGGTTCGTGAGGTATACCGTGCGTCACGCAAGGCTCACTGGGGAGCTCTGTGGCCCGCTAACGAGTCGAGTTACAGGAAAAACGAGTAGATTTGGAGTATTTTCCTTGCTAATAGATGCAGATGACGTGGATTTGTTTTACTCAAGTCTTCCTGAACATTGAACGTACGCTTTGTCGTAGCGAAAGTCACTACGCTGGTGACGTGCTTACACGATTGGCTGATGATCGCAGACATGCCACAAGTCGAGTCCAAGACGGCCAAGTTGTAATTAGCCTCGCTCGGCTCTACACCCGCGACTACGTCCATGTAGGCAGCAATTAACAAGTATTCCACTTTGATGTGGTCTCAGTGAAACTAACCGGTGTTTTGTCGATAGAACGACTCGATGAACTCCAAGTGTGTGGTACAGTACAATTATTCCACTTTGATGTAGGTTTCAGTGAAACTAACCGGTGTTTTGTCGATAGAACGACTCGATGAACTCCAAGTGTGTGGTACAGGCGAGATACCAACCAACTCTAGATTCCACAAATGCCAGGACACTGGCGTGTATACTGGTACTTCGAAATCGATATGGCAAGTGGGTCCGTTCCAACAGCGTGTGCGATCTGTGTCAGCACTCGTTTGAATCGTAGTGTTGACAGCTAAATGATCGATTGCTCTACCTGTCAACCGCAATGGTCGATTAGCCCTCGATCGACTTAAATCTTAAACCCGGCGTGCATCACGGTGTCGAGGTTTTGTTACTACGAGAAGTAGACCAGGCGTGGTTACATTGTTGTGCATGTGGTAATGCTTCCAATGCGGATGTTGTGGGGGCAAGTTTTGATTAAAAGAGCTTGTGGCTGCACACAAAGCCCCCAAAACACCCGATCACTTGGTATTTCCAATAGACCACCACGTTGCTACGGTAGTAGAATGCGAAGTATCCAGATGTGAACAAAATAAACATTCTTCGTAGTAAAGCTAACAACGATGTCAGGCACTTATTGGATTCAGACGGGAATTTGAACATCTGGATGGCCATGTTGGCAAACTACATTGCAATGTTGTAGTGCAGCTCAACTCCGTCTGGAAAGCTTCAACATCACATCCAACTGAGCTTGACGCTGACGCTGACGCTAAAACATGTAATGGCAACAAAATTTACAGTCTACAGTAGTATCTGTCAAGACGTGCTGCAGCCGTTTGCCAACTACTGGAATACTAAATCAAACAATGACCGGTAGTAGCGCAGACACAAGAGCCATACCCCGCATTTGTCGTTAAAAAGTTTTGTTTTGTTTTGCATTTTAGTGCGCTCGTCACTCAGTACAACTTGAAGTAGTAGGCAAGCTGCGAGTGTGTCTTGAGCAGCCATCTCCTTTTGCGTTCGCCCTTCGTAACCCGAAAGATCCAACCGCGTCACAGCGCTACTTCCACACCCGACGCTCTCCTGTCTATCCTGTTCATCTGCACTCACGTCAAGGTCACTTCAATATGCATCGTCACAAGCTCGGGTTGTTAAACTGATGTATGTACCTCACTGTTGCTCGATCATCTTGGTCGTTTACTGCAGCTTGCTGGCCACCACGTCCACATGGGGAACACCAGACAGCTTTCCAATGGCAGCTACAGACGGCGTGGCCTTCAGTGCCTTCTGCGCCAACTCCTGCAGCTTGGCAGCGGTCACATCCTCCGCGAGAGCCGACGGCGGCTGGGGGGCAGAGCCCGAGATGGTAAGAAGACCCACCAGGCTAATGCCACCCGCGCGGGTGCTGTAGTGTTCCAGAGCCTCCAGCGCCGCCGTGGTTTTGGCAGCAGCTAGCTCCTCCTTAGAAGCAGGGACCGAAGCCACCTTCTTGAGCTCAGCAGCGAACGAGTCCACCATAGCACCAGCCTCCGAGTGGGCCGCGTATCCCGACAGACCGAAAATCGCGGCGTCGTTGTAGCTGGCCAGGAAGGCGGACGCCTTCTTGTTGTTCAATCGCAGACTCAGCAGCGCACGCAGCACGTGCGACGCGCCAAAGTCCACAGAGTCGTGGCCGACCGTCGGTAGCGCTAGAGCGACGTGCGTGAACTTGCTGGCCTGCTTGATGCGGCTCTCTCCGCCCACGTACTTGGCCTTAGCACTGACCGCCTTCTGTCCCTTAGCAAACGAGCCAAAGTACTCGTTCGCCAGTTCCGTAAGCTGACTGTGGGCTACTCCAGTGGCCACAAGAGCGGCGTTGGAAGTGTTAACGTACTTTTCGTGGAACGCCCAGAGAGCGTCGGGGCCGAGCGCACCGACGTTGCTGGCATCGGCAACTGCGCGGCCGAGCGTCTGGTCCTCGTAGAAGGCAGCAGCGTGCACGTGCTCGAAAAGTGACGCGGTGACGTTACCTGCAATCTTGTCCATCTCGGCCTGCACGAGCTTCTTCTGCTCG
The DNA here is from genome assembly GCA_024679045.1 of Phytophthora brassicae. Taxonomy (NCBI): domain Eukaryota; phylum Oomycota; class Peronosporomycetes; order Peronosporales; family Peronosporaceae; genus Phytophthora; species Phytophthora brassicae. The sequence continues at coordinate 11,739 of JAIKVB010001042.1, forward strand.
TCCACGTCGTATAGCGCGAACTTGGGGGCAAGCGTTGTCTCGGCCAGGATCTGAGCGGCCGCTTCCAGCTGGTCCGGAAGCACGCTCACGCTGTAACGCACAAAATCGCGATCGGCCTGAGTCGACACGACGCCGCCAATGGACTCAATGTCGCGGTACAGACGCAGGTCCGAGCGCGTCTGCGTGGCGCGGAAGGCCATCTTGGCAGCGCACAAAATCGCGATCGGCCTGAGTCGACACGACGCCGCCAATGGCCTCAATGTCGCGGTACAGACGCAGGTCCGAGCGCGTCTGCGTGGCGCGGAAGGCCATCTTGGCAAACAGCTGCGACACACCAGCCGTCTCGTCGGTCTCATCACGAGCACCAGTGCTCAGCTGCAGGCCGATCGTCGCCACGGGGGCGGCGCGGTCGTCTGAGCCCAGCGGAAGACCCGAAGAGGCTGTGGAAGTCGTGAGGGACGCGGCGGCTAGAGGCTTGGGCTGCGTCTTGGGAACAGATGGGAACTCCTCAGTCAAACCAACGCTGGGCATGGCGCTGGCCTTGGTGAACAGCGAGCGGGACGCGCGGGCCGCCAGCTTGGACGACGACGACGCGAGCATCTTCAGGGGAGCAATTACGGGTGGGGTGGGTATCGCGTTTCTGCGCTGAGTGCCTCAGAGCCGCTCACCACCAAAACCAGCGTAAAACCTCGATTTTGAGGTGGAATCAAGCACTTGCGCTCAGTAAGAGGCATACAATATCGAAGATACATGAATCGGACTTAAAGTGAATGTCGTACTTACACGGAATTCGGCGACATTACATAGTTGTCTGAAGTGGCCAACATGCTCGCTATTAATAGGCAGACGTGGTTGTGTCCGCAGTCTTAAGAATGAGTTCACTTTAATTGGCAAGTACTGCGTACACTTTCGTAAGCAAAACAGCTCTAAGTTTATCTTGTATATAAAATAAAATCCATTCATTCTCTCTTCCAGAACTCAGAAAACGATCCTCAGTATCACATTGAGCAAGTTCTGTAGTCACTATACCCGCTGATTTTGCGTCCAGTCAATATGTCATGCCGATGTAAACAACCGAGAACAGCAGAAACAAGATCCATGTCCAGAGTATCCACGTGATAATTCACCGCCTTCAGCTGCGAGGTGTGGCCTTAATCTGCTCTCAAAAATTGAAAAAGGCAAGTTGCAGTTGTTATGTTGCCAGAAAGTTGCTCCCACTCACTCTCGTATTTAGTACACTCTCCACTGTACTCCAATATCCACGACCTTTGGTACTCTCTTCCGCATTTGCCATAATCTGTGGCAATTGAAGCCACTACAAGATCCTGCGCATTCTCACTCTCTTCCGCATTTGCCATAATCTGTGGCAATTGAAGCCACTACAAGATCCTGCGCATTCTCTCAAAACGTATCAGAAAGAAATTGTCACTCCAACCATGGAGATGAAGCGCGTGGTGGCGCGTTATATGGTGCACAAAGTCGGGAGTTATCACTCCAACCATGGAGATGAAGCGCGTGGTGGCGCGTTATATGGTGCACAAAGTCGGGAGCTTTGTGGTAAAGGAGCGGGTGTTGTGTCTAGGCGAATACTCGTTCTGGACGCTGGATCGGGAGACGCAGCACGTGACCAACACGTGGCCGTACGAGGATGTCGACAGCGCCGCCATGATAGACGGAGAGACGGATTTCATCGTACTTACGCCGCGCCATCGCATTAAGAAAACGGTTTTCCGCTGCCATTTCCGCATGGAAGTGTTGGTGTGTCTAATGCGTCTGCGTAGTCAGCACTTAGCCAAGGCGCCGAGCGCTCGAGGACCGCCACCCCCAGAGCTACAGACGCACACGTTCCAGAGTCTCAAATACCACAAGAATGGTGTCCAGTCTACGTGTGTGGTGGAAGTGCGACCTGACGGAATCTACCAGAAAGACACAGAGGGAGATCTCATGAGTCACATCCCATACACTAGTTTGGTCTCCATCGACCTCATTTGTGACGACCATGAGGCTCTCGCTCTTAACCACTCGGACAACTCGAGTCTGTTTATTGTTCCGAGACGTACCGAGCTGGCACAAGCTATTAACCGAGTCATGAAGGCTTATGGCATGCCTATTAACGAGTACCGGAAGAAGACGATGGAAACTGCGTTGAAAGACGACGGGAAAGTATCACTAACCACCATTGTGTCGTTCGAGTACCAAGTTCTTAAAGTGTCGCAGATGAACGAGTCAAGTGCCGTCCCAAGGACGCTTTCCGTCTCGGAAAAATACATTACCGAGTATGCGGACGCGAAGACAGTGATCTCCAGTCTCAAGTTCTTAAAGTGTCGCAGATGAACGAGTCAAGTGCCGTCCCAAGAACGCTTTCCGTCTCGGAAAAATACATTACCGAGTATGCGGACGCGAAGACAGTGATCTCCAGTCGCCCATTGGCTCGCATATACAGTCTCATTATGTACCAAGACACGCTGCAAGCTTTTGAAGTCGTGTATGTGGATGGTATCAAGCGCAAATATTACTCGGCTCAACGGGAAAAGATCGTCTGCGAGCTTCTGGCGTCATGTCACGCGCTTGGCAACTACCAGGTGGGGGTCGAGGTCGTGGAAGTACCAGATTGGGTGCGTATGATACCAAGAAGAATTATCTTGCAAGAAGGCAATAAGGCCGCGAATACCGTGCCGAATGTGAACGTTTTGGATCGCGAGCTCCGAGTGGCGCAAGCAACCATATTGCAGTTAATGTCTGTGCATGGCCATCGAAAGACGGAACGGTTTCAGCGACAGCTCGCTCGAGGTCTGGACGAAGAGATGCATTCTTTGGCGGCAGAGCTTAACGCAAATACACCGACTTCCGGTGTCACTGGCCAGCCTAACAAACCTTTCGAGAAGGTGTTGTATGTGCTTGCACGCGAGCTCAACGACATCATTAAGCGTCACGGAGCCAACCACGACTTTGTCATCACGTATCTTCAAGCACTGTATCGGTTGATGCTTGCGCCGCCTGCGATCAACGAGTTCATGCAAATTCTGACAGAGGTACACCGCAGCTGTATTCATTTTCTCTTGAAAATGTATCACTTAATTTGTTATTTTTGTTTTCTAGCATCGAGAAGAGTACATGAACATGATATCGAAGATACTGCTGAGCAAAAACTCCGTTGCTATTTATTGGATGTTCATGGTTTTGAGTCGGCTGATGGAGTCCAAGACGCATAAATTGCCCTGTCGGCAGCTTCTGCTATCAAACAGCACTTTTATGATGGCACTGCTGTCGATGCTGGACGAAGATACTCATGTAAGTCGAGGCGTGGAATATTAGTCAGCCCCAGCAATGATACTAACCATTGTTCATTTGTCCTTTAGTCTGGGACTTTTCTTTCCGATCTTCCGACGATGAAACTGTGCCAGTTTATTCTTCTACTGGTCAAGGCGAATGTCGACAAGCAGCGAAAATTGTCCGAAGCGTTGTATCAACACCTGGCGACCAAGTACCGAATGATGCTTCGAATTCTCTTTAGCTTTCCTGGCTTGGCGACAGTTGAGGCGTGCGTAGGTATTCTGAGTCGAATGACGAAGAATCCAGCATTTTTGCACTTTGGCAATATGGGTTCCCCTCTGCGATCCAAAGATGGAAAAGTTCCCCGGCAGACGCTCAGCTTTGGAGAAACACTGAATTTTGGGCCAACCAGCCAACGTGGAGCTGCCGCGCCATCGTCTCGCCACCCAAACATTTTCTCGTCTAGACGGAACAACTACGCGTCAAGTCGGAACACATTTTCGTCGGGGGAGTCGCTATCAAGTGTTAATGAGGGAACTGCATCTAGCATGGTGGTCGTTCAGAACCCGGAGGTGCTTTTACGACAGTACAGACAGTTTCTCGAAGCAGCGTGTGGATCACTGAAGATGGGAATCGACCAGTACGAGGATCCTGTATTTTTACGCCTCCGCTATCGATGTCGCAATAATTTTCTGCAAGAGCTAATGAGTCATTTGGCAGGAAACTTTGAGGAGTTTAAACGCGTTTACAGCGTGGATTGTGGTCAGTTCAGTGGATTTATCGGTGCGGCAGATGGGCAGCGAGAAAAGACCAATTTCTATCTTACGCCACGCGCTTTGATCGCTGTTCGAATTGTATCTCGACACACGACTGAGTTTGAGTATCGCACAATTGAAAAAATCACGCAGGCAGCAAACATGCCTGACGCGTTCATTCTCACCATAAAGAAGAAGCTGAAGTTTATTTACTCTGACCAAAGCAGCGATATTGTGACGAAAATGAGGGCTTTAGCCGGTGTTATTGGAATTCATCTGCAAGCTAAAACTCGAGACAAACTACCGAAACAAACTGTAGAGAAACCA
>JAIKVB010001043.1:0-16087 GCA_024679045.1 Phytophthora brassicae
CAGTCCTTGTTGTAGCCTAGTGTAGGATGGCCTAGTTGAGGTTCCGACCGAATCTCGCGTTCAAAACACCACATACGCTGTGATCACAACTACGAAGCCTGAGATCCGCCGGTGCCTTGCGGATCCGGGATCCAGACTGTGGATCCGGATCCCGAACAGATCCCAAGATACCATATGGGATAGGCAAAGATTCAAGGTGGGACGATTACGCCAGAGGACGACAAGTGGACTACCGCCCGACTATAGAAGAAACTATAGACATGTGGAAAAGACAGATAAAGTCGGTTATGTCACCTGTATCAGCAAACATGAAGATGTGATTTAGGACGTTAAAAGACTTAACAAATAAATCAGAACTGAATTAGCCCCTTAGACCACAAGTGTCTTTCAAGCGCCTGGAAGAGGAACTCTCTACATTGGCCACGCGCGTATTCTAAAGGATAGGTAGTTAACTAGCGGTTTAGTGTAAGTCTGGATAATATATTGGCCCGATTTGCCTTACCCTAGTGATCTACCCTCAAGCGCAGATCCCGGATCCGACGGTATTACTACAATGGTTACAGTAATTAGTCTGACTCAGACTAATTTATGTGGGATTGTTTCCGACGCATTTACATGAATTAGCCTCGCGTGCACGCAGACTAATTCTGAACTCAGACTAATTTTAAATATCAAAAATAGTCTGCATCATAAAGTAATTGGTGCATACGTAAATCAGTGCTTCGGTGCTGAATGTCGGCATTAGTTAGAAAATATTGCATAATATCTATGGTTCTGCGTTGCCCTCAGCTCTAATGTTCTTCTTCACGAACACGAAATGCAGCTCAACTGACCAAGATCCGTTAGCCACTAGTTGTAGACCACAATACGGTTACCGCATCGCATCGAAGCTTGCGCGCGTAGTTACTGCCAATTTGGTCGTTCTTTGGTTGTCTGCATTTACAGTACTAGCTACATGTAGCAGCCTGAGGAAATTTGTTTTTTCCGCGAGCTGTGGGAGTGGATGAGCTCATCGGGCACTCATCCATGAGCCTGGAATTGAGCAGACTAATTATGAATACTTGTGCGCAGACTAATTGTGAACTTGCTGAAATCGACTGCTCAGGAATTAGTCTGATGCAAACTAATTGTGAATGCAGACTAATTTTGAACGCAGACTAATTACTGTGACCACTGTACTTATCCCGAAGATCCTTCAGTCTCTCAACTCTCAAGATCCCGCTATAGGAAGCGGCAAGTACGCGAAAGGAACACCCCAAAAGGCACCCCACGGTCTCGGACCAAGTCCGACCGCCAGATCCACCGAGTTTCAGTATTCACTCGGGATCTGGATTCCTAACAGGCAGTAGACCGAAGAGTTCCGCGCTACTGCACCCCATCCCCACGTCCCACCAGGACGTTCAAAACCACATCCCTGCACCTCTTCGAAGTCCCGAGAGAGCACATCTAGCCCACCGACGGGTACACAAGGTGAGAAGCTTCGGCAGATCACGGATCATATCGGAGTACTCCCTTCGTTAGTCGGTGCCTGTGCGCAGTTGGGAAGCAGATCCTGTCTTAATCGTATTTTGACGGATCCCGCTACACCACAGTAACTCCATCAGGACCAACATGCTCACCCGCGGGACCAACGACCAAGCCAGCGCCCCCAGTTCCCCGTCACCCGTGGCTGACTCGGCTCCGTCGGGTAGCGATCCCCCAGCTGCCGCCGCAGCTGCTCTTGATGCCGTGGACGTCACAGGGACGGACGCATCATGGACAGCGACGCCGGCGAGACGCACCAGCGAACCTGCGACCGACCAAGCGCACGCCGGCGAAGGCGGTCTCCGGGGTTGCCTTGGCCGACGCCCACACGGGCAAGAAGAAGGCTGTGAGGCAAGTGCCGCGCGAGCGTAAAAGTTTTTGCTCAAGCACGTGTTTTGCCAATCGTTCCGCCCTTCCATACCCAATTCTGACCGGTTCAGTCCGCCAATTGGACACCGGTATCGGCAAAAGGGCCGTGTCTAGCGACCCTCTTTCCCCGGCCATACAGCCACCACTGACCTTACGGTCCGGGTTGATCATACAGTCGCCTCGGCCTTTACAGCCGGTGCTGGTCATACAGCCCCCACCTCCAGTACTAACATCAGACATAGTGCCTGACCCGCAACGGCATACAGCTGCTTCGCTACGCCAGCACAATGGCGTCCCAGAGCATCCGTGCGCTGTAAATAAACCCAACGGCTCCGTCGCGAGATGCCAAGAGAAACGCATCGGCGGTGAAGCCGGGCAATCATTCCTCAATATGGCAGCTCGGAAGCCGTTTCTGCGTCCTGTTGTCACTACTGAGACCGCGACAAGGATGCATATGAACGCCCAGGCGCGGAGAGACCTTCTCCGCAGATCGCAAAGGGCAACATTGGCGAAGGCGATGGCAGGCATGGGCGTTGCGCTTCCGCCTGCCAGTTACCCGCTGTCTCGGCCCGGCGCTTCTGGACCCGAGTTTTTACTAAACACCCCATTACAGCATCGTTTCGTTGCAAGAGTTCGTGGAGCTGATGCGAGGACAAAGTGCCAGCGACTATCGTCCTAACAAAAACCTGGTTCCGGCGGTCCTGAATGAAGTGTGCAAGGGTTACAAGCATCTAGAGCAGCTCCAGAAAATCGTTCAAGAAGGCGTGGAAGTACGGCTCAAACAGAAACCACCACGACAGCGCCAACGCCCTCCGAATCATGGTTCTGCAAGAGAACGCCTCGACGTTCTGCGCAAAAACATCCGTAAAGAACAAGACGCAGGACGGTGCTTGGTGCTGGACAGGGACCTTCTCAAGTAGTGGCCGGAGAATATCATCAGTCCATTCGGAGAGGTTGTCAAGGGAGGCGAGGATGCTCACGTTTCCGGGCGCACGATCCATTATGTATCGTACCCCGAAGGCACTTCCATCAGCGACTGCACCGATCAGGACATCATCACCAAACCCGATTACAATCATTGCGACGCTGTGGCCAAGGAAATCTTAAGGCTAAAACGCGAGCACCCCGCAGTTCCGATTTGCGTAATGGCGGGGGACGTCGCGGTGGCATTTCGCAATATCGGCATTCACAGCAACAGCGTTTACCTCTTCGCCGGGTAGATCGAGGAGGACGACGTTATTGTGATTGAGCTGGCGGCACCGTTCGGTTGGACCGGGTGTCCGGGTTTCTACGAGATCGCCGGTGGAGCGATTGCGCATGTGCATGGAACACACGCCAACGCTGTGTCTCCTGGTGGATTCTTCAATTATCACTGGGTGGACGATCACATCAACGTAGCCGCAGACATCGGTACTTTATGCGAGGATATGGATCGTTCTCTCCGGTTTGCTATGGTGGCGATCTTGGGTGCCGATGCAATCAATCTCGAGAAGCTCACAGACTGGAACACCCGCCAACGCGTTCTCGGGCTTGAGTTTGACTCAATCGCCGAACTTGTCTCAATGCCACTGGTCAAAATCACGAAGGCACAGAGACTTGTGGCATCCGCGTACTCCGCTTCACATCTGTCGAGAAAGGTCTCTGATGGGTAGCTTGCGGTACGTGGCGACATGCATTCGCGCGGCGTGGCCGTTCCTTCAGCGGCTTCGCCAGCGCGAGAGCTTTTTACACCGCTTTGAGAGTGTAAAAATAACGTGGGATATGCAGCCCAGATCTTCTGTGGTGGTGGCTTGTGCTACATACGCCTCAACTGAATGGAGTGTCTCTCTCGAATATTTCAACGCATTGCCACAGCCGGATCTCGTGATCGAAGTCGATGCGTTGGATTACGTCCTCTGCACCCTGGACGTATCGTCGAAGGAGGCTCTCACATACCAGTTCTCGGGTTCTGAGCGGAACCTGATCGCCGAGTTCAAGTGCGGTGTCACCAATGGGTTTGATATCAACTTCCGCAAGCTCCTTTCTTGTGCCTTTGCTGTGAATCCAAGGGACCTCGGTGGGGTGGTGATGCTCCTCAAACTGGACGCCCCCATCATGTGCATTTCCGTATCGACAACAATTCCGCGGTGGCTTGGCAAAACAAGCTTTCTTCGCGCAATCCGTGCGCCCATGTGCTTATCCGGCTACTTAGCTGGTGGGAAACTTCGTTCAAGCTCCGGTTTTCCGCTTCACACGTGGCTGGTGAAGACAATGAACGCGCAGACGCAGGATCCCGCATCGCCGCTAACCCGTCGTTCTCAGCGAAATTTGCCTTACTAACGCCTGGCTGGTTGCAGGTATCCCCCTAGGCCTAGACATCTGGCAACGTATCTCCGAGCGCACTCCGTTGCCGGCTCCACGTATAAACAGTACCAACGAGCTCTGAACAAGTGGGACGTCTGGGCTTCACGACGTGGTATCCCAACCTGGCTCGTTGGAGTCTCAATCGGTGACCAAGTGCAGTATATTTTGGATTTTGTCGACTTCCAGTTCGGTTTTGGATCGGGCGGTCCTATATTTTGGATTTTGTCGACTTCCAGTTCGGTTTTTTATATTTTGTATTTTGTCGACTTCCAGTTCGGTTTTGGATCGGGCGGTCCTATCCGCAGCGAATCCATCCTGGCGGTTCTCCATGGTGTCCGGCATTTCTTCGCCGCCGCCGGCTACGAATTTCCTGTAGCGCACCCGCACATTTGCATGCTGCTCAAAGGAATCAGCCGTCTCGATACCCCACGGAATCGTAAGGCACCCGTGTCGCTCGTGCTCCTGGAAGCTTGATTTGACGACCTGACCCTGGTTGATCCCTTCGGGCAAGCCCTTAGGGGGATCTGTGCTTGGTTTCTTTTTCCTCTTGAGACGCTCGGGGGTTGTGGCGATTGACGGCAGGGTCTTCAAATGGCTCGCTGTACGAGCTCAAGACATCGCCGTGCTGGATGACGCTGGCACGCCAACAAGATCGGCAATACAAGTCCGAAGAGTGTGTCTACGCCTCACCGGTTCCAAAACAAACCAAGACGGCGCCCCAACGACAAGGATGCTATCGCGGTCGGGACATCCTTTCTTGTTCCCCGTGTTCGGTGCACTCATCCTCCTTCAAACCTGGAAGAGCTTCCCCGTGGGTATCCCAGCTGCGGTGTACATGTCGGGCTGCGGCAAACCATCCTGCATATTAACAGCTGACGTGGTAGGCACCATCAAGTGTCCGGCTTCCAAGATCGGTGAAGACCCCCAGCGCTTCATCTTGCACTCTCTACGCGCTGGCGGTGCGACGCATATGTACCGCTCGGGCACGGGCGCTCTCACGATCCAGTTCCACGGTCGATGGGTCTCAGACGCATTCAAGACCTATACCAGACTCTGTAATGAGTCAGTCGCCACGTTGTCGGCTGACATGGTGGCTGGTTCACGGGGTGACTCGACGTTGCATTAGTGCAGCTTATTACATGCCCATTAATGGGGGCACCCCTCTCCTCGTTCCCTTATCGGTTTAAGCTGATGGCCATTGCATAAGCTACATTAATGTAATTGCTCAGTTGACCCCCAAGATTGTGGAAAGGTGTATTTCCATGGCGCAGCGAGGGGAATTATGTTTTCCTCACGAATTTTATCTTACCGGTTTACCATTGGCATACCCTTTTTCCAGTCTGTCGCGGCCAACCGCTCCGCTTGCCACACGTTGGAAGCTCCCCTCCTCACTTCAGTTATCGAAGAACACGCGGCAAGCTCAAGTAAGACCCGCCTCTCCTCGTTCTCTTATCGGTTTCAGCTGATGACCATTGCATAAGCTACATTAATGTAATTGTTCAGTTGACCCCCAAGATTGTAGAAAACGAGCGAGCCGTTCACTTACGACAGAAACGAGTAGCCCAAAGACCCTAAAATGATAAACAATGGGTCTACTCCGCAAATAGCCGTAATTAATTGTTGAGAGCACTGAAACAGGCGTGATTAAAACCCTTCGTGGCGGATGAATCACTTATCTGACAAAAACGTAGGAAAGATTGTGGAAGGTGAAGGTGGTATGTGATTGGTAGAAAGTTAGACTAATCGATGTTGTTTAGCGGGTCGTTGCGATGGATTTGCTGGGATGCCGGGAGACTTTGCTTGACGTACGAGTCGCAGAATGGTTGTGACAGAGAGCTCCGATATGCGACGCGTTCGCGTTGATGGTTGTAGCTTCAAATGATCCATGCCAGATCGCAATACCTCAGCTACCTCCTACTCCGACATGTTAGACGAGATCAACACCCCGGACGATGCGTCAGCGGCAGTGATGTGTCGTATCAGTATACTCCAGTCCGAGAATGTTGTGTGCATGCGTTGGCTGGGGAGGTCGTGGGCGTGAATTTGTTTGAGCGGTGGGTACCCTCGATGCTTATCACCAAACCACCAGAGCTGCCATGCTCCAAATGTCCCCGTTCGAGGAAATTCAAACGACTTTGGCAGTAGGTGAAATTTATCGTCGTAAAAGTGAACAGTACTTTTATCTCCGTGCTCGTCGTGTTGCTGAGATGACAATACATGTTGTTGCGTCATCCCTGCACGTTTAAGTAGGCTCTCTATTGTAGATTCTAGCTGTTCCTTCGTAATGTTTCCAGCCGCCACCCCCTTCTATTCTATTAATGTACCGATGCCGTCCAACAGCACTGGTGGTAAATTATCGATGGAAGATTGCACGGCACGTAGCCGCTTGTACAACTCGACGTGCGGAGGAATACCCGTTGGCTTCATCCGAGGAGATGATGCCGGCGCCAGTGCAGCTCTCAATTGGACTACGAATTGGTCATGCCTAAACAGGAATGTCGACAGCAGTGGGTGGGATTTCCGAAGTTCCTATCGTAAATAATCCATGTGGTAAACCAATGATCCAATACAAAGTTTCAGAATGCCTTGCAGAGAGCTTATCTCTTTAAGAGATGGAAACATTTCCGCAACACATTTCTCCAGTGCCTTTTCTTGATTATCACAAAAATGAGGAGGAAGAACTGAATGATTCAACGGAAGTCCGGCAACAACACGCCCTAGATATTGATTTCCAGCTGACTCATACCGAATATATCGGTCTTGAACTCCACCCAATGACCAACCCACTCTTAAACACACACTAGCAATCGAAGGACCACCTGTTGTGCCACTGTAGGAAAATGTTGCGACTCCCTTTCGAATGGAGTGCGTGCCATAGTGATTAAAGCCCGTCCGCTCATCAAATAATTGTCGCAGTACACTGCCACAACGTGACTTTTGCTGAGATCCAGAAAATAGACGACGCGGTGGTTGTGTTGGTCTGCAAGTAAAATAAATTGCCAAAGCAGTAACCCAGCATGTAGCAGGACTAAATGGGTTTGCGTACATGTGTCGAGGGTCATTTGGTCCATTTCCTTCTTGATTTGTCTTGGACTTGTGCATGACGCAGCCGATGCTATCGTCATAAGCACTCAAGTGCTCTGTGCAAAGAGTATGAACCGATTCCGACCGACACATGAGGTTCCATTGCGTAACCAAGAAAAAGTGAGCGAATCCTTGATCTTGGCGACCTAGAGTACTTCTGCATAGTACTTGGTAGAGCGAGTACGGAAGCGGATCTTTACCGGACTCTCTGGGGGGGCCAGTGGGGGCCCCTGATTGATAATACGTAGCCTGTAGCCGATTTAGCCCTGAAAAGAAAGTCGCCATACTTTTTTCATAAGCAGCAGGTGTGACGGCGGTCACCCGCACCCTAGCTTGAGGAAACGTAGATTCAACCTTGACAGACGCCCTGCGTCTCTGTCCGAAGATAGCCGAAGAAAGCCCTGCTTTCTTATAGTTAATTAGGAAGCCCTCCCAATTAACTTGCTTACTTGTAGGTTAGATTTAAACTGAGTATATTATTCTCAGTTATAAAAGATGTAGTACTGTAAAACTGTCTAGATAGTGCACTCTTTTATAAGCACCAATCCCTAATGAGTGGAGCTGAGGTCTTGGTCTCTCATAAGTACGAACCGTACTAATGAGAATACGTGGGGATAGCCTTGAAATGAGTTTTAACCGATAGGGTGAAACACCTCAATATGTAGACACACCAGATTGGTCACAATCCTGTCTGGGCCAGGCCCCGTTACAGCAGGAAGTGAGACTTTTTTTCGGCGGCAAAGATCCTTCAGAGCGCTGCGGTACCCGTTAAGACTGCTGACACCGACAGTCTTTCACTTTTCAAGCAGAAACTCCTCAAAGTCAGCAGACGTGAAAATTTGGAAGTCGATTTGGCCGTATTCGTCAAAATAGACATGCGATTCGGACATTTTAGTGTCTACTATCCATCTTGATATTGCACGAAGACTTCCAGCGTACGACTTCTGCGTCCGTGACGAAATGCACGCTTCCCGCACCTGCTGCGCGGTCATCTCACACGCATCGTCTTCAGCTATTTCTTCCACTGTCACCACGTTGGCACTCGGACGGCTGGCCTTCACGAAGGAAGTGTCAAGGACAGCGCCAGCAGTCGATGTACTGGGAACTATGAACGGGTCGGTGGCCACTATGGCTAGCGCGGCGACTTTCTCTGAATCACGGACAGGAGGTTCAGAGGTCGAGGCGGCTGGAGAAGCCACCTTCTTGGGTCTCCTTGTCGATGTAGTTGCCGGTAGGGTCCGATTGTCTGGCGTCGTGCGCGAGCTGTTCCTGGTGCTTTTCATGGCTTCGTTCTTGTATGTCCTCGGTCTTTTTAACGAATGGTGTGCGTCTACTAGTCGTTGGATACAAGTCGATGAACTGGCATCACACAAACACCAATCCTTTCCCATACAAACGTGAAGTGATTTAGGTTGCGATCATTTCGAATGCTAGTACAAAAAGAGCAAAACTTCCTACGAACCCATACGAACGTGTAGATACACGCTACGAAACAGCGACAATCTATGGTGGTGATAATGTAATTCGGCCGATCCGAGGTGGTGGTCGACGCAAAACCCAAGTGGGTGAAATAGCAATGGGCGGCGGCACTACAGGAACTTCGGACGCTGGTGTACCCAGTTCGGGCTACTTAACTGGCTTGTTCGGTAAAACCAACTAGTTTAATGACGCAGTTGCTGCTCATTGCCCTAGTACAATCCAATTAATGTTATTCGAACCGATTATTACATGAATTTACTTAAAGCAAGTTCAATATATACAAGTCTATGTTACTTATACTGCTACGTGTGCTCCAGTTGCTAGCAGATGCGTCACCTCCTTTCTTACCGTAGACGGCTTACATCGGATTAACTGGACACATGTACGGGATCATGGACACGTGTAGTAACTTTACCAAATTGTACTACAAATACGGATTACCGGACACTTGTACGGGTTCGTGGACACGTGTACGAGTTCGTGGACACCTATAGTAGCTTTACCAAACTGTACTACGAATACGGATTACCGGACACTTGTACGGGTTCGTGGACACATGTACGGGTTCGCGGACATCTGTAGTAACTTTACCAAACTGTGCTACAAATACGGATTACCAGACACTTGTACGGGTTCGTGGACACCTGTAGTAACTTTACCAAACTGTACTACAAATACGGATTACCGGACACTTGTACGGGTTCGTGGACACATGTACGGGTTCGTGGACACGTGTAGTAACTTTACCAAATTGTACTACAAATACGGATTACCGGACACTTGTACGGGTTCGTGGACACATGTACGGGCTCGTGGACACCTGTAGTAGCTTTACCAAACTGTACTACAAATACGGATTACCGGACACTTGTACGGGTTCGTGGACACGTGTAATAACTGTACCAAACTGTACTACAAATACGGATTACCGGACACTTGTACGGGTTCGTGGACACATGTAATAACTGTACAGTAGGACTGATAATTTACCAAGTTGAATACACTAAAACGCCGAATGTTGCCTTCAACTTCATGATGTAGTCATTCCCCACAATAATAGCTACATCTTACTTACAAATAACACAGATAAAGTCATATGGGTCCGGACCTTGGGACCTGATATTCGCCGGTATCAAGCAAAGGGGCAGCTGTTACCTGTATATACCAGAATAAAGTCCAGACCCAAAATGCAGCGCTCTCATTGAGTAGTCACTCACCAGTGCGTTTACAATTTTTGCATTATACAGCAGAGAAGCACGTTTCGGGTGGGAACAGCGGGGCAGCCCGTGACGTATTCATCGCCGAATACGGTTAGGGTCCGTTGCGCCAGACGGCAATACCTACTGTGCGCAACTAGGGGCTGCGTGGTCTGCAAAAGTTGTTTATTAGCATCAAGTCAGCCTTCCGCAGAAAGAGAGAACTGGCACGGTAAGCAACATTGGCCCGTGCTAAGAGATTTTAAGGGGTGAACTTGAACGTTTTAACACTTACATCTAGCATACTTTTTTCTTACTCAGATACTTTGAAAACGCATCAATACCCTTTGTGCCTCGCTCAGAATCAGCTCTATCAATCGCGCAATTGATCGATAAGCCTCTCTCTACCCACAAGAGCTCGTACGTATTTGATTACATAAAGACGTCTTGAGAAATTTTTGGCTTCCTTTGATGACGCTCTCCATTTTCTTCCGTATGTAGTTTCAAGATGCTCAATTGACGGCTGATTTGCAATTCCGTCGTGCCATTCTCCTCACAGCTCTCTTACAGCACATATATTTCTGCTCATTGAATATTGAGGCAGTACGGTCGACTTGATTACTGGATGTTGTTCTTCACGTGGGGTGCTAACTGGTTGGCTGGGTGGAGATTGAGTATGACTGCTGCTCGTTGTGAGGCTCCTAGTTGGTAGAAGACGGAACGATGTCTCCTTTTAGAAGAGAGGTGAGACTTGCTCGAGTTTCGTTTAGTAAACCTACAACTTCTGTGTGGCGTGCATCTAATTGCTTCACTTTTCTGCGTGTTGTGTAGTGATTCTTTCTGAAAGAAATGGCATGGCAACCTGGAGCTTCATTTCAACGGGGTTTTGGGCACTCGCTGCTCCAACCAACGCCTTTGTACGGTATTCCTGAAACGAATCGCCCAAAATGGGGTGCTGACGCACGCGGGCTGGTAAGATGTCGTATAAAACTGCACAGTCTTGTAGAAAAACATTTCGAAGGTATTTTAACAGCTCGAGGAATCCACGGGAAGATAAATTGTGTTCCCATGCGTGCTCTAAAATTTGCTTTAGACAACGTTCAATGTCAGGAAATACGAGGCGCTGCAGCTCCACCGACGGTTCTACTGTCGCGCGTTCCAGAAAAAAACAATCGAGAACGAGCTGGGTGACCCGACAGCGCACGCATCGCCTCACGTGCTAGAGGTGCAGAGTACACAGCTTCACAAGTATCCATGCCCCATCTTCCATGACGTCGTGTTTGTGACATATCTACGTCGGCGCTCTCCAGCTGCCGGACACCTTGCTGACGGTTAATATGGTTTTTTATTTAATGTAAGCCCGAGATGTGTGAATACGGCCTCCTAACTTTTTGTGTGCGTATCGTACATGATAGATTTTACTCGATGCCGGCCCCGCAAAAACTTGATATCGTACCAATCTTTAGCATGTGCGAACGTCGGGAAAGGTTCAAGGTTGACGTGAAATAGCTCAAACAGATATAATGCCACTGCTCCTACCGAACATACGTGCACATTTTTATTGCGCATGAAGCCAACATGTTGCAGCTTTCCGAAAGTATTCGTTTTTCCATGTTGTATAAGCAACACAAGTGCGATGCACGTCTGAAAACCCTCTTTATCCAACTTCTGAGAAAACATGTCCGTTAACTCTAAATCGCGCACGTTTTCACCACGAAGCAAGCCAAAGTGAGAAAGGAGAAATGCTGACCGCCCTCGCAGGTCATCTAGCTGACGATATGAGTCACATATGAGACCGCGCGAAACGAAATATGATACTTATCTACATTTTATTAGTTTCGAGAAAAACGCCCTCAAAGATTGGACTTGTGTTTCTGTACTAAAGTGAAGTTTCGAGAAAACGCGACTTTTGTGTTTGTAAAAAAAACAACGGCACCAACTGCATCCAAGCGTCACTATGAGCGACGGGGGCGAACGCGACGCCGCTAGCGCGTCGGACGACAGTGGCGACGAGAACTGGGAGGAATAGGCGGAGGAGGACGCGCAGTCTAAGCAGTACCCGGGGGAGGAGTTGGGCGAGACAGCCTATGTTGTGCGCGTGGATGTCGAGGACCACTTCGCAATTCGCCGGCTTCAGCTCAAGTGTCCAGAACCAGTCCACCGGGACTGGCTCTCATCCAATGGGGAAGTCCCCCTTCGGGGGCCAACGGATGGCGGAGGCCGCCATGAGTTCCCCCGGGCACTTGAGCCGCACCTAGTGGGCGTGAGGACTTGATACCCCTCGCACACTGCCCCACCTTCTGCTCACGGCCTGACCCCCGTGAATCAAGCCACATTCCTGTCAACTGGTGGCGTGCTTAGGCCGTTACACACAAGCTCGCGGAGTGACAGCCGAGAAACAAGCTTCTTTGTCAAGATTAGTAGCGAGCCTTTGGCCGCTGCCGTGGTGGTGACGAGGCTCGCTTCCTCCCCCACGTTCATGCTCGCGGCGTGACTACCCGCGGACCAAGCTACATGGAATCAGCGCGGATTGTGCCGCGTGGTGTAACTCTAAGTAAGTACGAAGAGCACCGAAAAACACAGGGGTGACCGCACCAGCGGGAACCTCATCTGTGGGATGGTATAGAGACATTCTGCGGAACGGACATAGGAAGTCGTTAGCACAAAAAGAGTTAAGTGACATCAATGTACCTCACTGAAAAAACGAAGATTTGCCTGACGAAGACGTGGATGTCGAGGACCGCGTCGTCTCGCTGATCCAGCACGACGAGTGTGGAGCGTGCGTGAAGGGCAAGGAAGATCAGCTCCAGAACTTTTTCCAGTCGCTCGACAAGCTGTCGAGAGACGAGCGCAAGGCGACCATCTTGACGGCGCTGGTCATCCTCAAGGAAGCCGACACGGGCAGCCAGACCCGCGGCTTCGCCCTGCGCGACAAGTACGCCTATTTCTTGCCTTGGTCGGGCGTGTGTGCCGCCCCACGTTCTGCAGCTCTTACTCCGTATCCACGGCGACGATAGCGCGCTTCAGGGCGCGAATCATGGACGGCGACTTCTCGTCAAAGCCGCACGGCGGAAAGAGCAACCGCAACGCCTTCCGGATCGACACGACGTGGCTAATTGAGTGGTTCGCGAGCCTCGCGGCCAGGATCGGAGACGTCGTGCCGATTCGTATCCGACAGCAGCGAAGCGTAGACGGCCGCGTAACTCGCTACTACTCCCCCAAAGACTACACCTTGCTGCCGGCGCACCTGACCTGGGATCGCCTCCACGAGAAGATGCTGCTCTACGTCGGCTTTCAAGGCCTGGATGTCGCCGTCCCCGCCGCCTCGACGATGAGGCAGCTCCTCTCTGAGCGCTGTCCGACAATCCGCATTCGCTCAGTGAGGAGCAACGTCTGCGACGAGTGCGCCATCTACCAGTCGCGCCTTCGAACGACGCCGACCTCTGACGAAACCGAGGCTTTCGGGATTCACAGTGCAGCGGCTCGACGAATGCGGTACGGAGAAATTAGTCTCATTTGGTTCCACGTCTGATGTTAGACTCATTATGTTTTGTTCTTGACATTCGACTAGCCAAGAGTATCAGAACGACATGGACAACTTGTCGGACGAGCACGCGGTGATCATCATTGACTACAGCCAGAACCTGACGGTGCCAAGCGTCGCCAACACGCCGTCGCAGTGGTACTTCATGTCTTTGTGGGCCGTGAACCTCTTCGGCATCTACTACGCGAACAGAGCAATCCAATACAACTTCGTCTATGGAGAAGACGTTGCCGGCAAGGGATCAGAGGAGGTGATCTCCATGCTGAGCTACTTCCTGCGCAAGGTCGCTGGTCTCCAAGAAATGAAGCGCCTGACTATCTACGCCGACAACTGCACCGGACAGAACAAGAACAACTTCGTCGCTAAGTACCTGATGGCCCTCGTCCATACGACCACGCTAGAGCGCGTCGACCTGAAGTTATTCGTGAAGGGCCACACGAAGAACGCAGTGGACCAGGGCTTCGGCCACGTGAGGAAGAAGTTCGCGCGGAAGGATGTGTGGACCATGGATCAGCTCGTCTTGTTGGTGGACGAAGCGGCGACTTTGTCCGCGACCGTCCCCATTAATGCTGACAGCGACGTATTCAAGAGCTTCAAGGGCAGGTTAACCGAGGCCTACCGCGACATCCCGGAGATCCGCAAGTACCAAGTATTCTCGATGCTGAAGAAGACCCCGGACATGGTGCACTGCCGCGTCGGCCCCGACGTCGAGCCCGTGGAGTTCGACCTCCGCCGCGTCTACGACGGCACCTTACGTGCCCGACGAGTACCGCAAGACATCCTGTACGCGCCGCCGACTGAGAGCCAATTAAAAGAAGCGAAGACGATCAAGCGGGTCAGGACCGCCAAGCGTAAGAGCAAGGACGCCACCAAGCCCACGGCAGCGGAAGCCTATGAGACAGCAGCCGACCAATCGGGAGGAATCACGCTCAATGCGCAGAGGAAAGAGGCAGGAGCCCCTACTCAGAAGAAGGCGAGGAAGCAGCAGTGACAATCTTTGCAGTAACTTTGCTAATACAAGTCGGATCGGACTGATTTTTTTTACCTGGACATGGCACTCAATTGAGCATGTATTTGAGCTCCTTTTGTTAGTCGAGAAATTGTGTCGTATCACCAGCCATGGTTGACCTATACCGACAAGAGCGGTCGCAATGGACGCATGCCACTCACTGCTTTATATGGACGCAGGTGTAACACCTGCAAAATGCCCACTCATTTCCTCTGAAAGTGCGTCGTTTTGTTGGTATAGCTGTTTAAAGTTGCTGAACAATTTACTTCTTTTAATCCAATAATATTACTTCTGACGTAATATTGACCAATCAGATAAAAGCTTTCAAATATTGTGACACAATCAAATATTGCAAATCTCTCAAATATTATGGGACAGAGGAAATATTGAATTTCGACGTCGAAAAGAATCTGGCGGTTGAGTCGTAATCAGAGAAATTGGAACAAAAACCCACTCTTTCGCCTTAAAAGACCGAATTTGGCAATTCTGACACCGCCATCGGATCCGCTAGAAGATTTTACCACATAAAACCGAAATTCTCAAAAATGACTTTGGATTTTTTGGGGCTTTTTTCAGACCGCTGCCGTTTGGCGGGAAATTTAAATTTTGAACGAATCAGCATACCAAAATGAAGAGGAAATCGCGCCCTTCTTCGTGGTGCCCTCAGATTCGATTTGAATTAAATGTATTTAGCATCATTTGGTCTCGCGCGGTCTCAAACAAATATTATTTGTTGAATTGTTCAGCAGAAGAGTACTCAGCAAATAGCGAGCCAATACCTCTGTCCTCATAATTGTTCTTCCTAGTTTCGGTTGTCTTAGCCTGAACGTTCTTCAAAAGCTGTTTCACTGCTGTTGTTCGTGGATGGGCGTTGGAATTAGTATGAAGGCTCACTTGTTGATTGTATATATCGACCACGGCGTTTACATACCCGCACACGGTAGATCCACCGACTATCTTCTCGCTGTGTTTCTTTGACTTTCGCCCTATTATGGTGCTCGATAGAAACAAGTGGAGCTTGCCTCCCGTTACAGTGTCACGATCTCGAAATCCGCGACCGGCACACCATTCCACGAATTCGTTTTGGTAGCTCTCGTACTTCCTCTTTGTGTTGATTGGCCGAGATTCTAACGCTGCCTGATAGTTGAACGCTCGCTTTCTTCAATCTCCAACTGTACATCAATATCATTGGTCGTTAGCGCTGTTGCTGATGCTGATGCAGCGGCGGCGTACGATCGAATTAAGACTCCCGAGCTTCGCCCCATGTTCGAAGTGTTGGTGACTCTTCAACAAAATTGCTAACATGAATGTCCACTTCAGGATATTTCGGTTAGGTCCAAAAATTGATACTGACTCAGGTCAGGACCTATACATAGAGCCACCTGATACTCATTAAATATCAAGTGTATTGTTTTAAAGAGGGAACACATTTTACGAATTCGTGGCCAGCAAAACTGAGACTTGGGAAGGATGGCGGCTACCGTCTTACCCCGCACATAACGCATATGCGCTCTATTCGAACATTTCAATTTCAAAAAT
>JAIKVB010001044.1:0-16086 GCA_024679045.1 Phytophthora brassicae
CATGGCTCGATCCCGTCCTCATAAAAAGCTCCCTCATTTTCTGTGTAAGTGTCTAAGTCACGTCCTTGTAGTAATTGACATATGACTTCGTGCAATCCCTCCGATGATCTGTTCGAGTTAGCCATGTCCAAAAATACGTAGAGGCGGTTGACCTCCCTCTGGAACTGCAGCCACGCCTTCCAGTCGCCTCCAGCGAAAGGTGCAACCTCCTTCACCCCCTTGAAGCGTCCTCGAGACTTAAACTTCACTGGATGCAGTTTTATCTTGTTCTTTTTCCATTGCGCAAGAATTGAAATTTCAATTTGCTTTACCTCTCGAGTTGTTGGTAAGTTGTAGACTGAGACTTTTATTCACTGCTGTCTAAACTGGCTTAGTCTACAACTTACCAACAACTCGAGAGGTAAAGCAAATTGAATCTCGAGATGGTTTCGTACCAGATATAGTTATAACATGTGTACACTTCGATTCTTCCAGCACTTCATCACTTTGGGCCAGAGCCAACTGTGTGCACTCATCATCTTCATCAGCACAGCTCTCTTCTCGTACGCCTCCTCCTCGGAGAAATACGCCTCGCTTGGACTCTTTTATAAATCCATATTGGCACGAGCGATGGCAAATGTCAAGCGCTTCTTGCCTGGGGCCCGCGTGCTCTTCGAAACATTGGTGTCTGGTAGCGCGGAATGTTCGGCGGTTGCTTGTTGCGTGGCGGCCACACTGCTATTCGAGTCGTCGAATCCCTCCTCTTCGCCTTCCACTCCCTCGTCACTAGGCAATCGATCACGTAGACGGATGGGATCTGCATGCCAAGGCCCGTCAAGCGTATGCGGCTCGATCTCGTGCGTCAACAGCTACACATACAGAGCAAATAAGTCATGGTGCACATTGGGACAAACACGCAAGTGAAGGAGCGTGTGGCTTACCATGCGTGGCGCGTCGGTTGTGAGTCTGCTGCAGCGTTTACAGCGCTGGTGCGGCGCCCGCTTTCTTCCCCCTATTGATTCTGAAAAACCAGTAGTGCAGATCTCTAATTGTAGAGAGTTGAAATTTACCGACGCGAATAAAATACTGTATGCTTTTTTGTAAACGCACGCCAGGATTCATAGCATCTGTCGTGATACTGGTACCGGAGCATAGGGCAGATTCGTACCGGATTCAAAACATTTTATCCCGATATTAGGTGGATAGATCCTTTTCCGAAAACTATGGGGGCCCGCCAGCTGGGGAGGGCTCTCACGGAAAAAGAACGACTCTAAACAAAAACGTGCACCAGCGTCGGCAACGCCTGGCAGAAGATTTGCCGTTGCCGACGAAAAATGCTTCACTTTGTTTTTGGTGCACATCATATAAATTTAGCGAGTAAATTTAGATATGCGCGCATTACTTCTTGTACGTCAATTGCACATTCAAACAAAGACACACTTTCTGCAGTTGAAATCCCCACCTACCCGTCCACTGGCTACTCAATAGTTAGCTTGCAGCTGGATGCTGCTACTTTAGATGCACTTCTGACCAAAGAGAAAACTCTCCCGCATTGAGTAAATACTTTATAACAAACTTTTAATTATTTTCATAGTTGTTGCTAGAGCTCTTGAATAATAACAGTAGTTGGGGAAGCTGAGCAAAACTTGAATTTATAAAGTGATAATTATAAATATGAAATAATTATAAAAGAACGGATTCGTACCGGCGTGTGTTCAGGTGTGAAGTTATACATGTAATGATAAATATTCGTGAAGCTGAACAGTGGCAAATGTTCTGCCAAGCGTTGCTGTTGGCAATGCCGACGCTGGTGCACGTTTTTGGTTTGGAGACGTTCTTTTTCCGTGAGGGCCCTCCCCAGCTGGCGGCCCTCCATAGATTTCTCCGTATAAAACCCGTCATCTTGATCGCCGGATTGTCCAGTTAATGATGGCACTTGTTCTTATTTTAACCTGCTTTCGCGTTCTTTTGGTGTTCTTCAATAAAATCTGGTCGTAATCAGGCTGTTTGTCAGGGTGTTTGATGGGTATTCATTTCACTTTCTAATTTTGTAATATTAATAGACACTTTCCGACTGTAATGTTCCCACTACTGTAGACATATTTTAAAGTACCTAAACGAAATTCCAAGGTACTCAATATTAGGATATAAAATAGTCCTTTTTGCACTGTTGATTGGACACTTAATATCGGACTTTATAAAATGCATACGGTACGTGTATGTGAAGAGTGCTTGCGGGTTGCATGCAGTCCGTCACAGACTCCATGTCCGTAGCTCGTGACGCAGCAAATTTTCCACCACATAGTGATACAGCTATAAACAGAAAGAGGTTACTCGGTGTCGTTCAGTCAAGCGAAGGCGTAGCGGGTTTAGGGTGTGTCACCAGTGGGCGCAGCGAGCCGCCAGGGTTTGTGGATCCGCGCGGAGCGCGTAGTAGGGCGACATATTTCGTTTCAATGTCTATGAATTGGAAATGCCTGGAGTTGCAGTCCGTGTGCGTAGCACGCGGTTGCAGAACCAGGACCCAGCATGGTGTGCCCTGACGACTATCGTGTTATTACTATAAGGGATGGAAGTTTACTGATACTCTGAAAGTGGATACCCGAACATTTATTTCAAGGAACGTTTGCATTTTTAGTGGTCACTATTGTATCGTCGGGTGGCGACTAATGTCTAGCGGAGCAATGCAAAAGTGTCTAGTCGGAACGTTATTCTCAAAAGTGTCTAATTCAAAATTAAAAAAATGTCAAGTTTAAAATGTGCACCCGTGCTTGATACTTAAATAAAATTCAGCTTCAGTGTGATGGCACTGAGTGATACACTCGTCCATGGTAGTCTCATCCAGTGCAGTCCTCAGGTTGGGGATCACTTGACAGGAGCTGGTACAGTTGGTACTTGAAATGTTGGTTGGTTATTCAGTACATGTTACATGCGAACTTGTGCTGGAATCATGGTACGCATTTGTCGGTACCGCGGCAAAGTCAAGGCAGGTGGCACATCGAGATACGATCATCGATGGCGCTTTTGTACCTGTGGTTGAACTGCTGTCAGAGACTCGGCGGTCCGGACTGAGTGTATATAATCACTGAAATGTGGCCACATTCAGCGTACACTTCCAGACCTGTGGGCTCCTCCTTTGCCTTGCATCCTTCCACAAAACATCCAAAAACCAGAACAGGTATCATTCACTGACACTGTACTGAACTCCCTTCAGTTTCAAACATTGTAACGGTCTTACGCGGCGGGAAAAATCCACAACCGCTTCATGTATACTTACCCGACGCTCAACATGTATCCTGAGTAGAAAATGGTCCCTAACGATTCCTCTATGTGTAAAAAGTGTAGATGTGTCATCCGTTATGTGAATCTGCTTAGGGTATCGGTTCTATTATTAGCGCCAAGCCCTAATCCAAAACTCCTATCTCGAACGCCCCATCCTGTCGCTTGTGGGGTTAAGTAATCTCCTCGCGTAAATAATGGTGGCCGAAACTATGTGATTTTTTTCAGCGAGAGATTACAGAACGACTTCAACTCGTCCACGTGATCGAGATGGAGCCCCACCTAAATAGTTGTTTCCGTAAGCCCTCACTGAAGGCGATTCATGTGCTTTTCATGAGACATGAACTTGGCCGTGAGGCCTTCAGCAAAATATTTGCATAATCTGGTCAATTGCATGAAAGTGTCGGACGCTCATCGACTGTGAAACTAGATCGTGACTGTATCGACGCCAGTACGGTACATGTACTTGGCACTACCTGGAATGGGGCCTGGCCCAGACAGGTGGATTATGACCAATTTGGTGTGCCTACACATTGAGGTGTTTCACCCTATGGGTTAAAACCTCACTTCAAGTCTATCCCCTGTAATTAATGGGATACCCACGTATTCGCATAAGTACGGTTCGAACTTATGAAAGACACAAGACCTCAGCTCCACTCATTAGGCATTGGTGCTTATAAAAGAGTGCGCTATCTAGACAGTTTACAGTAGTAAATCTTTTATAAACTGAAAATAATATACTCAGTTTTAAATCTAACCTACAAGTAAGCAAGTTAATTGGGAGAGCTTCCTAATAAACTATAAGAAAGCAGGGCTTTCTTCGGCTATCTTCGGACAGAGACGCATGGCGTCTGTCCAGTATAACCTACGCTTCCTCTAAGCTAAGGTGCGTGTGATTCCAATCACACCTAGTAGCACTTGTAGTCAATCCCGCGACCGTCGCGAATTGATACAATTAAGTTCTCCATAAGTATGGGTGAAGAACCGAGTCGTCCGCCGCCTCGGCAAGACTATCCTCATCTCTCCGATGGCCATTGGGCTAACCTGGAGAAGATGACCAGTCTCCTAGGAGACAAGGCTTTCGCTTGAATTCCCCACGCTCTCTGCGGACGAGCAGCGTGCTCGCGTGGAACGCTTCGACAAGTATGAGTCTTCTCTCATCGCGCACGTCAACGCCACGACTCAAGAAGCAGCTAGCACGATCGTTCGAGGTGATGTACAAGGCGTCACCCAAGCGACTGTTCATAACGCTGAGTCTAACACTCCACGTCCGCCTTCGACAAAGGCAGTCAAGATAACGGTGCAGAAGTTCTACGGTAAAGAGGTTGACAGCCTTGTGTTTTGGATCCGCGAGATCGAAATCGCGCTGAGCGTGGGACAGATCTACAACGCGCGATCTCAAGTCGCTTTTGCGCTCTCCAACCTAGGAGGTCGTGCGCGAGCCTGAGCGATGGCCCGTGAGACGTCCACTGCCGAAAACTTCTCGTCGTGGTCGTTCATGGAACAAGTACTCCAGACACATTTCTTGTTAGCTAATGTGGCATATCGCCACCGCTCTCTATTCTTGCGTTGCAAGCAAGGGAAACGCAATCTTCAAGATTACGTAATGGATTTCAGAATCTAGAAGCCGCTATGGCCGGCGCTCCCCTCTCTGAGGATGTGAAGGCCACAGTGTTCATGAACGGTGTCCGTGCGCACTGAGAACTTCCGTCGACAACCCAAGACCTTCAATGAAGCTGTCCACATGGCACTTTTGGAAGACCACTGTGTGCGTTCAGCTCACGGGTATTCGGGCCCATCCGAGACGAACGAAGGTCCGACTCCTATGGAGATATCTTCGGCCGAATCGGCACGTTTGTCTCAAAAGAAGCATCGCGTCAGTGGCCGCTGTTGCGGTTGTAACCAAACAGGTCACTTCCGTCGGAACTGCCCAACCAATGCGTTGAGTGCCAACCGTGATCGGTCATCTGCGGCGTCGCAAACAATCAATCTCATTGAGTCTGTTGGACAGGAAAACGAAGGCTCTCAGTAGGTGCGGGACGCCCTATTGGATTACGATCATATCAAAGTCATATGGAAAAGGTCCCTGATACTACACTGTATTTTGCGGTGGCCGCCACGCGATCCAATCTCGTGGTTGTCACTGCCAGGGTTAAAGGATTGGAAGAACAATGACCATCTTGATCGATTCAGGTGCGCCGTACAATTTCGCAACGAAAGCCAGTGTGGCTAGGAACAGTACACTTTATGTTAAAGCTTTATAAGACTCTAAGAGTAATAGTAATGTGTCTGTTTGCCTAGCGATCGGCTCGATTGTATCGACGCGTAAGGTTCTTCTTCCTTTAGCCATCAAATTTGATGATTTCAACTCGGTTGAACCGTTCATTGTCCTAGATATGATCAGTAAGACCTGATCCTCGGCATACCGTGACTTAGAAAGCACGAGCCTTGGATCGATTGGCGTAGTCGCACAGTTGGTGCTAGCCACAAACCCTTAGCGGATAGAGCTTTGGCAGGTCATGTCCCCTCCTCTACCCGCAACGGGTTCGTACATGAGCATCGTGTGCCACACGGTGAAAGACTCTTCGCCGGTTCGGCAGAGCAAGTGTTGGAAATGACTCCACAAGGTGGTCGAGCGGGGGCTCCCACGATGCAGAGCGTTCGGCTGAGGCAGCTCACAGAAGTGTCGCGGAGAAGGTTTCCGCACATCACGGAGTGGTCGAGCGGAGACTCCCACGACACAGAGTGTTCGAGCTGAAACGGCTAATGCTGAAGAAGACAAGACCACAGTCGTTATAGCTAATGCTATCACTGGGCTCCGCCAAGCGGGTGTAGAACTCATCCCAGTGCCATCATTGGCCACTCTGTTGGAGCTCGAGGAGCTATCTTACGCCGAGTTTCTCGACGAGCTGACGGACGGAGAGTATCAGGACGATATACTTCTCCACAGCGAGGGAGAGTCAGTCGAACTGAATAGCTCGTCTGTGGTGGACAGGGACGTTCTCGAGGAAGAGAGGGTCTCTAAAGAGCAAATACGTTATGGCGTTGCATCCTCAAGGATCCGACAGATCCGTACTTTACCTTGTTGAAGGAGTTTGCAGATGTGATGTCAGAGGACCCACCATCGATCCTTTCACCTGATTGCGGCGTCCGCCATGAGATCAAATTGGAGGCGGGTACCAAGTACTGCACAACGCGCCAATGGCCTCTCCTCCACGGAGCATTTTGGCATCATTGATGCGTTCTTCGCAGCTACGCATGCCGCTGGCATGGTGCGCGAGTCAAAGTCTCCGCATTCGTCCCCGACGTTTTGTGTTCAAAACCCCAACGGGAAGTGGCGCATGGTTCATGCGTTCAACAAACTGAATGCTGCCACCATTTCGGCGTCTACGCCTATTCCCCATAAGGACGTGTTGCAAAACAACATGGCAGGCTGCACAGTGTTCAGTGCTCTCGACATGGTCGACGGGAACTATCAGTTGTTGATGCGGGAATCAGACATCCCCCTGACGGCAGTAAGTATTCCCAGCGGGATGCTATGGGAATGGGTGGTAATGCCCAAAAGGATTTCCAACGCTCCGGCCACGTTCAACCGGCTGGTTACGCAGCTTCTCCGTCCTCTTCGTCACTTCGTGCAGACGTACTTTGACGATATCTTCGTTCACAGCCAGGTTGAAGGAGGTAAGGCGGCTGTCGAAATGTACTTGGTGCACATCCGCGAGGTTTTGTTGTGCATGAGAGAGAATCGTCTCCATGCCAACATTAACAAATGCATCTTCGGTGCCGAAGAGATTCCATTTTTGGGATGTTTCCTTGGAAAGGAGGGTTTTCGGGCTGATCCTGAGAAGATCACGGCTATATCTGACTGGCCAGTCCCTACTTCCCAACGGGATTTGCGCAAGTGGCTGGGTTTGGCCAACTATTTGCACAAGTATAGTGAAAACTATGCCGAACTGACCAGACCTCTGACTTCCTTGTTGAAGAAGGAGGCCGGCTGGTCATGGAATGACGAAGCTCAACAGGTCTTTGAGGCTATTAGATCCAGTCTTCATAGTGCTTCCATTCTGGCTCTGCCAGACGAAGAGCGTCCGTTTAGTGTCGTCTGCGACGCTTCGGACTTTGCCTTGGGCTGTGTGTTGCTGCCGAAGGCAGAAAACGAGTGGCTTCGTTCCAATCTTGGCAGCTCAAAGCCGCTGAAAAGAACTATCCTGTCCATGACAAGGAACTTCTAGCGATGAAATACACGCTGATGAAGTTTCGGGTGCATCTGCTAGGCAGTAAACCCTTCGTGATCTACACAGATCATGCATCTTTAAGGACAGCGACCTCGTCGCCTCATCTGTCACAGCGCATGGCGCGGTGGTTGCCATTATTTGCGGAATTCAACTTCAAGGTGGAGTGTAAGCCAGGAAAGCAAAACATCCTGGCTGATGCTCTCTCTAGGAGACCCGATACGAGCTGACACACGTTGTGTTTCTCGAGTCTCCGCTCCATGAAGCCTACGTCGACAACGATGATCTGAGGGATCTAGTCGACGTCCTGGGAACCGCAAGTTGCATAGGTTACCCTCGCGGAGGGTCTACTGTACTATCAAGTAGATAAGGGGGCGAACCTCGGCTTGTCGTTCCCAACGATGAGGCCATTCGTCATCGCATTCTCTTTGAGGCGCATGACACTGTCAGCAGTGGTCATTTGGGTCGAGAAAAGACGTACACATCTGTGGCCCGGGATTTCTGGTGGCCACAAATGTACAAGTGGGTTCGCTCCTACGTCAAGACGTGCGAAACGTGTCAGCGGGTTAAACCCTCCCCATCGTCGGCTGCGCCGCTCATGAGTCAAGACGTGCGAAACGTGTCAGCGGGTTAAACCCTCCCCATCGTCGGCTGCGCCGCTCATGAGTCTGCATGTCCCCGGGGACTGTTGGCGCTCAGTGAGCATGGATTTAATCTTCGATTTACTCCCGATGAGCGGGGCCACACTGGCGTGTTGGTTTTTGAAGCATGGATTTAATCTTCGATTTACTCCCGATGAGCGGGGCCACACTGGCGTGTTGGTTTTTGAGTGCCGTTTGAGTAAAATGGTCCGGCTTGTGGCCGTTATACGCAGTGCTACTGCTCCACAAGCCACCCAGCTTTTCATCGACAATGTCTTTCGGCATCACGGCCTCCCAGAGGCGTTTGTCAGTGACTGCGCCCCTCGCTTTGTGTCACACTTCTGGCAATACCTCTTCCAACTTCTCGGTACGAAGTTGGATATGTCCACATCGATCATCCCCAGACCGATGGTTAGACTGAGCGCGTTGGACTGCGCTGATCTCGTGGCACCTTATAGGCGTTCTCGCGGAGCCGGTCGGCGTTAACCGACCCAAGAACACTTTGAGGTTCTATGTGCTGGGACTGCCGTGAGTTGTGCACCTTTGTGATCACCTCTTTGAGGATAACTTGTGGCGTGGGAAGGAACCTCGGGTCATTACGCTGATACCATTTGCCATCGGCCACCAGCGATCGACGAAGAGCGAACCAGTCCAGTCGATGCGACGAATTCCAGAACTCATGAAGGGAACACCCCAGACGTCGGAGCCAGCTCTCGAACAGGTCGTCGAAGACGGCACGGAAAGCAGAGTGTCCTCGCCGAGGACTATGGGACACTCTTCACAGCTTGGTGCAGGTCTACCAGGCTGGACCCTGACCTTCAGGGAGTCGGCATAGTCCCTTAGGGTCCACACCTTACAAGTCAGCAGCTGCTCTCGTGTACGCGGAGCTAGCGAATCATGCTCGCGCTTGCGACTGCGACTCCGTTCCACGGGATCTCGAGGAAGGTCGGGTAAGCGAATCATGCTCGCGCTTGCGACTGCGACTCCGTTCCACGGGATCTCGAGGAAGGTCGGGTCGCTCGGTCACTTGCCGTCGGCTCCAGGGTGGAGTTGACTAAGGTCAACACCCTCCTCCTCACCTGCGTTGGTGATTATCATAGTCATAGGAGGAGGAGTGGCCGGGGCGGCTGGGATCGCACCCTTTCCGTGGATCAGGGCCTCTCGCGCGGCGTCTTCCTTGCTATTCGCTCTCTCAGCAGCAGCTTGGCTGCGATGTGTGGCAGGACTGCCAGTATGCAACGCTCGCTGTTGCTCTGTGAGCTGTGGGGGAGCCGGTTCGGACTTCTCTTCGTCGTCCGACTCTTCAAAGTCGACTTCTTCGGCATCGCCTGCGGCACTCTCGGCTTCGCGTGCAGCTCGTATGCGTTTCAGTGCCTTCAGGGCGGTCTCATTGGAAGACTTCTTGGAAAACTCTTTGGGTGCCGGGGAGACGGTGTCTTCTCCTCCACTCGGTGTCGCCTCGACCTGCTTCTTCGGGACGATCTTGGCCGGCGGCTTCTCTTCACGGGAGTCGGACTCCTCGTCCGACGCGAAGATCGTCTGCTTGCCGAAGTCGGTGGGCTCTCCGGTGTCGCTGTTCGACTGTGCAGGGTCCCGGAACTCCGTGTCATTATGCTTTGCAGCATTGGCAGCCTTCGTACGACTTGGACTTGAAGTCTTTGACCTTCAAGGCCGGGAGCTTATTCACGTTTGCATTGGGCTTGGTCACTTTCGCCTTGGGCGTGGACTTCCCCGCAGAGGGTGTCTTGCTGCGAGTCTTCTTGGCGATGGGCAGCCAGCACCAGCGTCTGCGGTCTTCGCAGGATCTGCAGCAGGGAGCTTGGTCTTGGCGGCTTTCTTCTTGTCTTCGGTGGGGGTGCTCTTGGAGCTCGCCGCTGATGCAGGAGTCTTCTTGGTTTTGGTGTTGCTCTGCGAGCTCGTAATTGTTGGAGGTTGCTTAGGAACTTCTTTGGAGGCGCCCTCCGGGCTGGACGTCGTGGCTTGGGTCTACGAACTCTTCTCTGGAGTTCCCTTCGGGCTGGTCTCTTTGGCAGGCGTCTTGTTTGTAGCCTTGTGGGTCGAGGGCTTCATGGCAGGCGCCATGTCTGTTGGACCTCTTCGGGGCGATGCGGCGAGTTTGGAAATGAGGTCGGACCTCTGAGTGCGGCACCGAGTGCGCGTGTTTTACTGAATTTCCCTCTTCGAGAAGTTTTCCAGTTTGGATATGGGAGGGTGTAACGGGGCCTGGCCCAGACAGGTGGATTGTGACCAATGTGGTGGTGTGTTCACATATTAAGTTTTGTCACCCTATGTGTTAAAACCTGACTTCAAGGTTATCACCTGTAATTAATGGGATACCCACCTATTCGCATAAGTACGGTTCGTACTTATGAGATACAGAAGACCTCAGCTCTACTCATTAGGGATTTGTGCATATAAAGAGTGGACTATCTAGACAGTTTTACAGTACTACATCTTTATACCTGAAAATATTATATTTAGTTTAAATCTAACCTACAAGTAAGCAAGTTAATTTGGGAGAGCTTCCTAATTAACTATAAGAAAGCAGGGCTTTCTTCGGCTATCTTCGGACAGAGACGCATGGCGTCTGTCAAGGTCTAATCTACGCTTCCTCTAAGCTAAGGTGGGTGTGATTCCCATCACACGCGTCATCGGCATCTGTGAAGTTTTTACGCTTGCTTTCCACGATTTTTAACCTTTAGAGAGAATCAAAGTGATGTGGCACTGCTCGATCGAGAAGCTGGGATGGATGGTGGTGAGGGAAGTGATAGCTGGCGCCAGAATTGGCGATTTTACTAGGTTTTTTATAGTGAAGGTTTATGGTAAGCGGTGTTTTAAACAGATCTTTTGGTGGTAGTGATAGTGAAAGTGTTAGACTTGTGATTTATTCGGTAAATTATGAACCGAGTCTCGTATTGTAGTAGATACTGTAGCTTCTTGTTGAACTAAGGGGAGGTCCCAGAGACCTGAATGCACAAACACGTTTAAGGTTCAACTACGGTGGGCAACACTCATCAAGACTTCGTTTGTCACATGGAGCACGTACCTGCCAATACAAACCCGGCAATAAGGAGCTGTTGCTTGTCTTTGTATGTGAGCCACTAAAACGAACACCTCCACATGAAGAACGATTTGTTTCGTCGCATCTTGACTGGCGCGTATCTTCGATACTACCAGTTGCATCCACTCAGCTTGTTGCAGTCTATCATTTGCAGCTACAAACTCTGCAGTGGTGCTCGAGAGTGCTACCACTGTTTGTTTAGTGGTTCCACAGTGCACAGGGCTGCCAAATAGGAACGCCATGAAGCCGGAGATAGACTTGCGGTCGCGGACGTCATTCGCCCAGTCCGCGTCGGTCGCGATTCGTAGCCCTTCTTCGCTTGCGCACATTTGCAATTCAATATTTCGCGAGCACAGACACGAGCTTTAAACTTCTCAATACTTGCATCGGATGCGATTTTTAGCCGGAGTTGGACAGTGTTGTCCAGTGCTAGCGTCCCAGGTGGAAAGTCGACCAGATCAAATGTGTCGTTTGCTTCCGACGCTCTCACTTTGGTCCACGTAGCTTTCCCCCACTCCGGTCATTCGGGCAGTCGCCGCGCTTCGTCAAGATTAAGTGGCTCGCATATCACTTGAGTGAACCACATAAATGCAGCATTGACGGGACGCGCTGCAAGACGTTCGGACGTCCGTCGTTCAGTAAGATTTCCAACAGTCCTGGATGAGAGGCGCTCTGATTGCCGCGTTTTTGTGAAATTGCTGGTGCCATTTGCGTCTTCGACCTCTGACCTCGTCCAATGCGTGCTGCGCATTGTCTCTTGCACTTGTTCCATTTGTTCTGGAGTTCTGTCTGTATGCTCTGTTGGTGCTGCTGGCGTCGTGTAGACTTCGTTAATGTCGCTGTCGTCCAAATCTCCTTCGTCTTCTCCTCCCAGTCACTCGCTTTTTGGTAAAAAAAAGTGTAACCAAGCGCAACAGCAGTACACTACAAACAAGAAAGAACTGTTAAGCATTGTAGAAATGCTTCGTGAATTTCGACCTATTATTTGGGGACGACCGATTCGGGTTTACACTGATCACAAGAACTCGTTAGAAGCTACGTTTCGCAATGCACAAATGATGCGTTGGAGACTCGAGATTGAGGAATATGGTGTAATGATGAACTTTGTCAAGGGACAAGATAAGATAGTGGCAGACGCACTGTCACGACTCCCTCGGCAAGAGAAAGCTAGTGCGGCTGCACTAGCAAGCCAAAGCAGTACAAATCCCGCTCTATTTTCACTCTCGCTCGTTGATATCGCGGAAACTCAACTGCAAATGGGTCTCAAAGAAGGTCCCGCAGCAAAATGGCGCGCGATTGGCAGTACAAAAGTGCTCGTCAGCAGAATGAATGGGACTATTATTTTACCAGAATGCCTCGTCAGAAAAGTACTGCAAACGTACCATGAGTGGCTTGTCCATCCCGGAGAAAATATAATGCTTGAATCAATCCGCCACGCGCTGACATGGCCAAGGATGACGGCCGATATTACTCAATGAGTCCGTAACTGTGTGTTATGTGTCAAAAATAAGGCTATCAAGCACAAGTACGGCAAACTACCCCCAAAATGAGTGAAGTAAGGCCGTGGGCAGAAGTTGCAGTGGACTGTATAGGACCCTTTGGACCCTACAAATGGCGGGCTATGACAATGTTTGACACATCTACACGGATATTAGAAATGGCTTCAATAACAGAGTGTAATAGCAGTGAAACTTCTCGTGTCTTTGACCAATGGTGGTTTAACCGCTATCCGCGTCCGGAGCGTTGTATTTATGACAACGGATCAGAATTTCACGGTGAATTTGGTGAACTACTCGACAGCTATGGCGTCCTACGTCAACCTACATCGGTTAAGCACCCACAAGCTAATGGAGTGATTGAAAGAGTGCATCGCACAATAGATGAAAAACTTCGAACTGACAAATCAATTCCGTGAAAGAGTGGGAAAACTGTCTGTCAGCAGTGGTATTTGCGATTCGAGCGCAACACCACAATAGTATTGCCATGACACCTGGACAAGCAACATTCGGACGGAACATGCTATTCGATTTACCGTCGAACGTCGACTGGACTCTCCATCAAACCCGCAGGAACATACAAAGCAACAAGGCAAGTGATTTTGAGAACAAGTCCCGAATTGAACACGAGTACATGCGAGACGACCTCGTGATCATCGCTAGGGGTGACAAAGGAGCTCCAAAGTTACAATCACTATTCGAAGGTCCCTACAAAGTTATCAGCGTTCGCAATAATGGGACATTAGTTGTTAACAAGAAGAGATATCACGAGACCATTCACATGCGCCGAGTGAAACCTTTCCAGGCAACATACATGGGGGGAAATGTTATGCCAAGAGAAGAAAATTCCCAACAGTAAGCTAGGAAGATTCCTTCTCAGTTGAAGATGTTAAGTTGCCTAGAGAAAGGATGTTTGATTCAGATTGATAGACCTAGACTAAGCCAGTTTAGGCAGCAGTGAATAAAAGTCTCAGTCTACAACTTACCAACAACTTGAGAGGTAAAGTAGGCTTTCTTCAGCCACCAGACACGCGCTTCTGGTGCAGTTTGGCGGGCATGATCTCGTCACGGCAACGCCACCACGCACTCACTGCAGCGCTATCGACGTTAAACCTCAGGGGACGGAAATGGGCAATGGCACGACTTAGACAGTTCTCGCCTTCCTCAATACCTCTTGTTTGCATCAGATCGAAATGGACTCGCCATTTCGGAAGATGGCGCCGCCTTCCTTACGGGCCACAATTAAGGAGATGCATTGTATTCTTTGTTAGTGACTATTACCGAGGGAAAAGGGACACTAATTGGTGCCAGTGCATCTTTGGGCATTTCGGTTTATTTACACAATTGAGAATGGCAACGGTTGACCTAGTTTGAGTTCGAATCAGTTCCATTCGAATTGTAACCGAATGAAACCGGATCCCCAAAAATCGGGTGGAAATCGGTTGGATTTGTGAACTTTTTGATAAAACAAGCCAATTACTTGGATGTGCGGGAGCCGATGTAGCTGCCCAGGGTCATACGAATTATCAATCCCAAAGGAGTAGAAGCAATCTTTCAGAGCACGAATAATTGCGGTTAACAATACTGTGAACACGCTGGGCCACGTCGTCGACAACTTGGGCTCGTCCGTGGCCTACAAGACTGAGAATAACACATGCACCTTCTTGTTGGCGAAGATCATCCATGCCCGCGCTGGTCAACCGCGGCACAAGATTTACCGCCAAAGAGAACGCATGAATGACGACCTGGTATGAGGTTGACACCACAATCACCGAAAAATGTTTGTCGCACAGCTGGTTCCAGATAATCACGCCGATATGTCTTAGCACACTAAAGCCAACACAGCATTGCTGTGCATTTCCCGTGCAAGAGAATTCACGATATGTGCGTGTTGAGAGCGCTACTGGAGTAGGATTGAAAACGTGGAGCAACCGAAATTCCTACTTTCCACCCCCTTGTTTCTGATACCGCGGACGCTAAAGTGGCGAGAGGTGGGCATCTCGCTAGATGCCTACCGGAGAGGACATGAATTCAGAGATGTTCAAGCGAAACATGACTAAAAGTGTAACGCAACGCTGTGCACTGTATGGTTCCGCTAACAGCACACCATGTGCTTCAAGCTACTGAATTACGAGTCTTCGGCGTGCAGCGTTCGAATCTGCTCGTGGCTGGGCCAGGACTTGGTTTGCCACGCCAGCTACAAGACTAACGTGTACGAACTAGGCGATCCTTTTATGCAATCTTCATCCCCTAAGCGGCCGAAACTTTCAGCAGAGCAGGATGAATACTGCCGTGAGCAAACGGATGGTGGCGGTGAATTTAACACAACGGATTTTCGCAGTTTGGTGGCGAAAGAAGGGCTCCTGCACCAACACTCTGCTCGTTACAGAAGCAGCCAGAACGGTGTGGCTGAGCGCACGATTTGAACCGTGACGGAAATGGCGTGTGCAATGCTGCTTGACTCGCGGCTTCCTCATTATTTATGGGAGGACGCACTAAAGCACGCCGCATACATTCGCAACCGTATCCCAGACAAAGGTTTAAACTCGACACCTCATGAACGCATCTTCGGGAACAGGCCCAAACTCCGGCACCTTCCTGTTTTTGGTCGATCAGTGGTCATTCGTGTCCTGATCCTCTGCGGAAAAAGCGATTTCGATTCGACGGAAGAGGAGATTTAGGTACGTTCGTGGGCTTCGCGGATATGGTCAAATGTTATCGGGTCTATGTTCCTGGAATACACAATGTATTCGCGAAAGCGTGGGGGTGATGGCACTAAACAAGATGCTGTATGATGAGATCGTTCTGCCTAGCGAAGACACTGAGCCGCCGACAACATATGGCGCCCTCTTGCGTCACTACTCCACCCAATTGACTCGCAGATGCATCCGTGTAAATGTCAAACGGTTTCGGGATACATGAGCAGCACTTGCTTGGCTATAATTGTCTTAGCTTGCTCAAATGCGCGCTGTTCTACCATAGTCCACTGGTACGGCCGTTTACTGGAGGTTAATGCAGGAGGTGCGAGTATTTCTGATCTCCCTTTCCACATATCTTTGTAGTAATTATCCATTCCAATAAACCGCCTGAGATCGCGTATATTCCGGGGTCTCGCGATTCTGATGATGGCATCATTTTTTTGACCGGACCGGTTCGCGGCCTCGTGCGCTAATTGTATAGCGCAAATATTCTACAGTAGACACACATAGTTTGCTTTTTTCTGCATTTTCCCGGCTATAATACCCCATTACTACATCCAAAGAGCTTACGAACTTGGGTTTGGGAAGCTCTCTCACCATGTCTTGAATTCGAGGGAGTGGATAGTAATGTCGTTCCAAGCACTTATTTAATTCCCGAAAGTCTGTTAGGAAGCGTACTGAACCGTCCTTCTTTGGAAT